>JAQQSZ010012750.1:0-11928 GCA_028646595.1 Phalanger gymnotis | reverse complement strand
TACTCTGTTGTCCTTGGTGTTTGTGGGTTGAGAAGTCTGGTAACTGCCACAGCTCACTGATTCAGGGCACTAGGGCATGCTCCACCCAGCTCCGTGGTGGATAGACCTTACCCAGAGACCATCCAGGCTGTCCTGGGCTAGAGCCCTGCTTCCCTATGCTATTTTGTGGGTTCTGCAGTTCTAGAATTGGTTCAGAGCCATCTTTTATAGGTTTTTGGAGGGACTTGGCGGGGAGCTCACGCTAGTCCCTGCTTTCTAGCTGCCATCTTGGCTCTGCCCCCCCTATATAATAGTTTTGATAGATTTTTAACTGGAAGTGACATCAGAGGTCCACTATTCCATCTTTCTGTTTATTGATGAAGAAGCATAGTTAAATGACTTGCTAAGACCAAGATAATAGCAGAATTGGGATTTGAATCTAGCTTAGACTTCTTACAGTAGGTGGTAACTGAGCCTAGTCTTGAAGAATGCTAAAGGTTCTGAGTCTCCAAAGGGAAGAGGGAGGAATTCTTCAATTCAAGGAATTGAAGAACAATTTATAAAAAGGCCCAATGATGGAAAATCGGATGTCCAGATAAGAAAAACAATAATTAGGAATCTAGTTCAGCTAGCATATAGATTATATAGGGGAAGCAAAAGAAAATAAATATGAAGAAGTAGGTGGGAGCCAAATTTTGAAGAACTTTAAATACCAGGCTGAAGAGCTTATACTTTATCCTAAAAGAAACAGGGAAGCAGTATGGATTTTTGAGTAGGGCTATGGTGTGTTTGGATGCCCTATTTCCTATTCTAAGTTTCTTATCTCTTGTTCCTACTCTCTTATCTAGGAATAAATATTTTAATATGGCCATCAGTTCCACAAGAGTATTTTATGTGTAAATATCCACTTTAGTTCAGAAAGTTAGTATATCAAATCTTGGTCACAAGTCTTAATCCACCAATTTTCCCTATACTTAATGCCTTTACTTCAATGGATGACTTTGAAGGAATTGGGGACATTTAGCCTGGAAATGAAAAGACTCCAGGGCACATGATAGATACCTTTGAGTATCTGAAGGAGTTGCATGGGGGAGAAATTGACTTGTTCAGTTTGACTCTAAAGGGCACAACCAAGAGCAAAGAGTGGAAATTGGAAAAGGAATAAATTTAGGCTTGATATCAAGAAACTATTAGAGTAGTCTAACAGGTAATTGACTGACTGTGGAAGAAGTAGATTCCTGCTGTCCTTATGGAAGTCTCAAGTAAGGTTAGATCACCACACGCCAATTGATTTTTTTTTTCTAAATGGAGATTTCTTAGTATATGAATTAGATTAGATAACTCCTAAGATCTCTTCAAATTCTTAAATTCTGTGATTCTGTTCAGAAGTGCTCCAAACTGGTGAGGAGACCCTAGATTCAGATAGCTATGTGACCTGGGCAAGTTACTTTTCTTCTCTCTTTGTTGCAACTTATAGGGATGAAGTAGTTGCTATCTCTAATGATCTTTCAAGCTATAAAATTGTATAACTTCTGGTGTTCCTAGCTGTTGTGGCTTACTTCATCTAGTATTTGCATACCTGTTTACATTTTACATTCCTGATTATCTCATTTTACCTTTTGTTATCCTGCACCTTGTACAATGGCTGGGCAGACAAGTGACACAGTGGTTAGAGTGCCAGACTTGAAGTCAGGAAGACTTATCTTCTTGACCTAAAATCTAGTCTACACTTCCTAGCTGGGTGACCCTGGGCAAATCACTTAGCACTCATTTTGCCTTAGTTTTCTCATCTGTCAAATGAGCTGGAGAAGGGAATAGCAAACCACTCCAGTATCTCTGCCAAGAAAACTCCAGATGGGGTCAGAAAGAGTCAGACATGACTGAAAATGATGATGACGACAACAGCAAACAACAGTATAATGTCTGGCACATAGTGCATCCTTGATAAATTATCTCTGATTGATTTATTCCCCAGTAGAAAGTAAGCTGCTTGAAAGCAGGGATTGTTTCTTCTTTGTTTTTATCTTTGTATTTCTAATACCTAACATAGTGTCTTGACCACAGAAGTCACTTAATAAATACTCTACATTTGAAATGAATTTAAAAATTTGTTTTTCCTGTTTTTTTTTTCTTGCTTTTCTTTTACTTCTCCAAGACAGACATAGTTACTCTCTTTGCTTGATAATATCAACCCATCCATGATGATTATCCTGTAAGATGCTTGTGTAGAGCCTTCCATATATCCGCAGATGGCATGTTGTTTCTTCTAAAATCTACTTATTTTGTGCCAAGTGGACTAAAAAGGTGCATCTAAGACAATAATAGGATCATAGCTTTAGAGCTGGATGGTCTGTTAAAGGTCATCTCCTTCAACCTCAGATGAGTAACTGAAGCTCCTAGAGGTTAAATGACTTTCACAAGGTGACACATAAAGTAAATAGAACTGGGATTTGAACCCAGGCCCTCTGACATAAAATCCTTCACATAGAATAACATTGACTGGAGTATGGCAATTGTGCTTGTCTTTTCTTCTTTAAAAACAATGTATTTTTTAAATTTATCTTTAACATTCTTATCTTTTTCAACTTTGAGTTCCAAATTCTCTCCCTCCATCCCACTCCTCCTCTACCCACCAAGAAGGCAAGCAATATATACATATGAAATCATGCAAAACATATTTCTATGTTAGTCATATTAAAAATTTTTTAAAAAGAAAAATAAAGTGAGAACTTACATTTCGATTTCCCTCCTATTTCCTTATTGGTAAATTAAATTTCTAAACACAACTGAATGTGTATATATCTTCTCTCCTCTTTGAGTTTAGAGTTCATAAGTTCTCTCTCTGGAGGTGGATAGCATTTTCTTTTTCATTTTCTTTTGGAATGGTCTTGGATCACTGTATCGATCAGAGTAACCAAGTCTCTCACAGATGGTTATCGTTACCACATTGCTATTATTGTGCACAATGACCTCCTGGTTCTTCTCGCTTCACTTTACATCAATTCATACAGGTCTTGCCATGTTTTTCTGAAACCTTGTCATTACTTATAAGACAATAGTACTTTCTCACAATCATGTGTCACAACTTGTTCAGGCAATCCCCAAGTGATGAGCATACAAAAAGACCAGCAATAAATATTTTTTGTATATATACGTCCTTTTCCTTTGATGTCTGGGATACAGACATAACAGTGGTATTTTTGTGCCAAAAGGTATGCACAATTTTATAGCCATTTGGATATAGTTCCAAATTGTTCTCCAGAATAGTTGGACTCCAGAAAGCGTTCACTACTGTACCAGCAGTTCCCTGTGTACTTATTTTCCCCTCCTCCCCTCCAGCATTTGTTATTTCTATTAGGTGTGAGGTGGCACCTCAAAGTTGTTTTAATTTGCCTTTCTCTAATCAATAGTGATTAGAGTATTTTTATATGACTATTGGTTTGATTTCTTCTTCTGAAAACTACTTATTTATACCCTTTGACCATTTAGCAGTTGTAGAATGGCTCTTATTTTTTATAGATTTGACCTAGTTCTACACTCAGTGTATATTTGAGAAATGAGGGCTTTATCAGAGAAAATTGTTGTAATTTTTTTATATTACTTTATTTTCCATGGTATCTTTTAGCATAATATAGTTACCTTGATTGTCTCTTTTAATTAGGTCTATTTGGGTTTTTCTTTGCCTAAGGTCATGATTGGTACACCTGACTTAGATATTTTTTTTTTACTTCAGCAGAAGTATAATAGATTTATTTTAACTCTGTGTGTATCTTTCTGTTTCAGGTATATCTCTTGTAAACAACATATTGTTGGATTCTAATCCATTCTGCTAGCAACTTCCATTTTAAGAGTGAGTTCATCCCATTCACATTCATAGTTATAATTAGTGTATATCCCTTTATTGAATTTTCTTGTGTTTCTTTCCCCTCTCCCTCTTTAACCTGACCCACCTCAAAAGTCCACTGCCTCCTTTAACTTGTCTTCCCTTTTATCATTTTCCTTTTATTTTCCTATTGGTTAAGTTACATTTCTATGCGCAACTGAGTATGAATATTATATATATATATATATATATATATATATATATATATATATATATATATATATATATATATATATATATATATATTTCCCTCTTTGAATCCATTCGAGGGAGAGTGAGGTTCAAACATTACACCCTCCCCAGCTATTTTCCCTTCCATTGTAAGTGCTTTTTCATGAGCACTTCACCTCTTATTTGAGACAATCTCCCTCATTCTACCTCTCCAATTACGTTCTTCTTTTATTTTACTTTATTTTATTTTATTCCTCCATTTTTTGGAGATGATTACAATGTTATTTACTCACCGTAAATAGTTTAATTTTATTTAATCCATTATGACTACCCTATCGCTTTCATATTTCCCATATTATGCCTCTTTTGCTTCTTGTACTTGAAAGTCAAATTTTCTACTCAACTCTGTTCTTTTCATCAGGTATGCTTGAAAGTCCTCCATTTCATTAAATATCCATTTCCCTCCTGAAGAATTACACTCAATTTTTCTGGGTAGGTGATTCTTGGTTGTAATCCTAGTTCTTTTGCATTCCAGAATATCACATTCAAAGCCCTTTGATCTTTGAAGGTAGAAGTCACTAAATCTCATGTGATCCTGACTGAAGCTTCACAATATTTCAGTTGTTTCTTTCTGGCTATTTACAATATTTTCTCTTAGATCTGTCTGGGATTTGGCTGTAACATTCCTGGGAGTTTTCATTGTGGGATCTCTTTCTCGAGATGATCAATGGCTTTTTTCAGTTTCTATTTTAGCCTCTGGATCTAAGATATTGGGTCAGTTTTCCTTGATAATTTCTTGAAATGATGCCTAGGTTCTTTCTTTAATCAAGGCTTTTCAGTAGTCCAATAATTCGTAAATTATCTCTCATCAATCTATTTTCCAGGTCAATTGTTATTCCAATGAGATATTTCACATTTTCTTTTACTTTTTCATTCTTTTGACTTTGTTTTATTTTTTTACTATATCTCATGGAATCATTATTGTCCAACTGCTAAGTTTTCTAGTTATTGAGGAATTATTTTCTTCGGAGTTTTTGTACCTCTTTTTTTTTTAAAAATTGTCCAATTCTGCTCTTTAAGGAATTCTTTTTTTGCCAGATATTTGCGCTATTTTTGCCATTTGGCCAATTCTGTTTTTTAAGGTACTATTTTCTTCAATTTTTTGTGCATTTTTCACCAAGATGTTAATTCTCTTGTCATAGTTTTCTTTCATCATTCATTTATTTTCCCAATTTTTTCTCTGCCATTCATATCTCTCTCTTAAACTGCTCTAGGAATTCTTGTTGGGTTTGGTCTAATTTGCATTTTTCTTTGAGAGTTTTTTTTTTGGTAGCTTTTTTTCTGAGTTTATATCTTGGTCTTCCCCATTACCATAGTAGCTTTTTATGGTCAAATTCTTTTTTGTTGTTGTTGTTTTTTGTTTGTTCAGTTTTTCAGTCTATATTTTCACTTTGAAATTTATCATTAAAGTTGGTTTCTATTCACCTGGGGCTGGGGAGGCACTATCCCATGTTTCAGGCTTTCTCATGCTACTATTTTCAGAGCCAGTTCTGGGGGTTTGCAAGTTTTTGGTACTTGCAAGATCCTAGGAGAGTCATGCTCACTGTTATCTTGGCTTGCTCTCTGGTCTTTACCAAGGAAGAGTGCCTGGTCCCCTGTAGTTGCAAGTGATATAACTTCCCTTTGTTTTGACAAAGACTGGTGCCCTGCTCTCTTGTCATTGGGTTCCTCTCTGCCTTGGAATTGTGACCTAGAACTGCATATAGGCAATAGAGTTGCCAATCAGGCCCAGCTGTATCCAGTGCTTGTAAAGAATATCCTGTAATCTTTCTATCCAGTTATTTGACCTCTTACCATCTGTGGGCCAAGAGCTCCTGAAGCTGCTGCTGCTACTGCTGCTGCTGCTTTGTTCCATGTTGTCACTGACACAGATGTAGGCTCTGGACAGGCCTCCACTCATGTGCACAAACTTTTCCTGCAGATCTCCTGAGTTATCTTAAGCTAGAAAAAAATACATCACTGTGACCTTTTGTTGGCTCTGCCGCTCCAAAATTTGAATCAAAGCATAATTTTAAGATTGTTTAGAGGGCAATATTGGGAGAGTTTAGCTAAGTGGCTGCCCTTAATCTGCCATCTTGGTTCTACCAGGCCAAGTAACCTCTGTCTTATCTTCACAACACTGGCTTTATCCAATTCCTGCTCCATCTGGACACCTCTTTCCATGCCTTATTAAACATTCATCTCATTCTACCTCCCTGTCAACAACTATTCTTGAGCTTGCTTATTCTGGAGATTTTCTGTCAAGTAAACATTGAGATTGAGGTTACTACCATTGAAAAAAGTGTGTCATGCTTGCTGACGCCACATGTGTTTGCTTTTCCTGCCACATGCATTTATTAAAGAATAACTTCTTTCCTGACATTCCTCATTCTTCTGCCATTGCCTGACTTATTCAATACAGTTTATATGAAATACAAAAAAGAATCACCTTTTCAGCAAGTCTAAAGTAGCAGACCCAATTTCGCTTAAGTTCTGGGTGGAAGGAACTGCTTTTGTCTTTTGGCTCATATATGTATTTGTTTTAGGAGCCTATTATAATTACAGGATAATCTTATCAGTGGTCCACACCACCTTCTGGGACTGACCTTTTCCAGAATGTGTAATTTAATCAGGGCTTCCTTAAAACCTAATCCCCAGTTCCACTCGCTGCTCTCTATTGATGACTAGGCCTTATCACACTCCTGCCTCCTCAGTTAGGGTCTTCTTTCAAAGGTTATCACCATGCTGCCTCTATCATGGATGCTGAAGGTCTAATACAATTGACTGAATCCAGTGTTTACAAGATAATCACCAATAGCAGGCCTAATGCTTTGCCCTTGCAAACTTTTCAGATGGGGATGGAGGCATAGAAAAGGGGTAGAGTAATAGTAGAAGAGAGTGATTAAGGACCAAATAGGAGAATTCTTCAGGGTAGAAAATGTATCACTCTAGCAAAAGACATACAAAGATGGGGGATTCTTTGGACATAAAGGTTCATGCCTCATGCGTGGTAAAACCTAAACACATGAGAGAGTCCATTTCCAGGTTTTACAAATAGGAAAGGTAGAGGGTAGCTCTTGTCTTGCAGAGTTCCTCCCTCATTGTCCGTTAACAGCTCATACTTGGGATAATTGTAATAAACGTTTCCCCAAGACACCCCAGTGGAGGAAGAGATAACTAATTTGACCACAATATAATTGAATGAGTGTCATTTTGAACAAGAAGAGGGAAGGCTGGTATTGGAGTCAGAAAGGCTTCACTTCTAATCCTATCCTGGACACTTGCTAGCTTGAGGATTGTGGGGAAGACGTTTAACCTGTCCATGCCCCTATTGGGTAGCTCTCTATGTCCATAACATTTAAAAAAATGAGCATCTGTGTATGGTTATCTTTTCCACATCATGACTTACCCCTTCATGGTTTCAATATATCTCAAGATGGCATAAGAAATTAAGTGAGAATTTTGGGGGAATTTTGCAGAAGACACAGATGACAACCCAAGGCCAGCCAACAACACAAAAAAGTTTAGAAACTCAGAAATACATAAACTGTAAATGTAGTATTATATAACATCAACATATTTTAACTTTTAATAACAGAGAGATTCAGATGTCTTCTCTGGTACAAAGGGAGGGCCAAAAAATTTTAGGCGGATTTTCTGGATTGTGGGGGTGGTGGTACCTCTAGCAATGTGGAAGGGGTAACTGTAAATGAAATTTCTTCCACCAATGAAATCACAGGCTTGGAACAAAAAAAAAAGTAAAGTAAATGATATCTTATGTATAGGATCATAGATGCAGAGTTGGAAGGGACCTTGAAGGTTATCAAGTATGACTCCCTTGTTTTCAGATGAGGAAACTGAGGACCAGAGAGGATAAGGGGCATGCCCTAGATCAGATAAATATTAAGGGGCAAAGCTGAATTTGGAAATTAGATCCTTTAACAATGATCTTAGTGCGCCAAGTTGAGGACCTCCTTCTGTGGGCTTCTCATCTCATTTGTTGCTGTTTTTCAGTCATTTCAACTGTATTTGATCCTCTGTGACCTTATTTGGGGTTTTCTTCACAAAGATACTGGAATGGTTTGCCATTTCCTTCTCCAGATCATTTTGCAGGTAAGGAAACTGAGGCCAACAGAATTAAGTGACTTGTCCAGATTTGAACTCAAGAAGTTTTCCTGACTCCAGATCCAACACTCTATGCACTATGGTGCCATTCAGATCCCCTCCATTTATTGTAGCCAATTCTAAGATAAAATAAATTTAGATTATAGGATTTATATAAATTTCTATTTATATAACATGTATGTGTATATATTATATATAATATGCTGTGTATGTCATATCTATGCTGTTCAGTAATTTAGTCATGTCCAGCTCCTCATGATTCTGTAGACTGTAGCCTACCAATATTCTTCATGGGGTTTTCTTGGCAAAGATATTAAAATGGTTTGCTATTTCTGTCTCCAGTGGATTAAAGCAAATAGAGGTTAAGTGACGTACCCAGGGTCATGCAACTAGTAAGTATCTAAGGCTGGACTTTAACTCATGTCTTCCTGACTCCATTTCCATTGCTTATCCGCTGAGCCATCTGGGTGCCTCCAGGTCAAATCTAAACATCATATAAATTCTATATCACAAATATAATGTATAATATATCATATAATTAAGTATTCCATTATGTATACTAGGATTATATCAATATTATATAATGTTCATATTTATTAATTTCTTATATAAATTTATTTAGTGTTTACATATTTATATTAATATCTCATATAATAAATTATATAGTACATAATTTACATATTAGTATTATATTTATTTCCAGTAATTTCTTATGTAAATTTCAAGATTTCATTTTAATGTTCATTACGTATATCTCTTAGTTACACTTATACTCTAAGAGCCTCTGCACAAAGCAGGGTACTGCTTTGTAATCCTTTGTCCTTGGAAGGACCAAGAGATGAATCTGTAAAGGAGCATGTTAATTTATTCTACTTCTTTTCTCTAGTGGGAATTTAATACAAGAAGCAATTGCTCCTTATTGAAGGCGAAATACTTTACAAACTCCAGTTACATCCAGTCCCAGATCACAGAAGGGTTTCTTTGGTGATATCCAAAGCAATGACAGTAAGATAAATGCACCTCATCCATGAGGGAAAACCAAAGTGGGAAGAAAAAGTCCTATTGCCCAAGGGCCCAAAGCTATTAAGGTAATGACCCAGGGCCAGAAGACTAGGAAGCCCTTGAGTTCATCCATCATTATGTATATCTTGTAAAGAGGCTACCAATGGACAATGAGAAGCATAGATGGGGGCTGGCTTCCACTTGAGAAGCTTGATTACTTCTCTGACCCAATCTTTTCACTGCTGCAAAAGCTTATTTCCTTAATAATGATATTATTTCAGTGATGTTAAGGACAGTGGAGTGGTGCAGTAGATAGACTGCCAGGCCTGTAGTCAGAAAGACCTGAGTTCAAATCCTGCCTCAGACACTTATTAGGTGTATGACCTTGGGCAAGTCACTTACCCCTGTTTGCCTCAGTTTCATCTTCTGTAAAATGAGCTGGAGAAGGAAATGACAAATCACTCCAGTATCTTTGCCTAAAAAACCCCAAATATGGTCATGGAGCGTCAGGCATGACTGAAACAACTGAACAACAATGATGCTATACGAGTGTGAAACAAGGAATAAACACAATGTTGGAAAACTTGCATTTGCGAGTGGCCCAACGCTTAATAGAAAGACGTGTGATGGACATAAAATGGCTGCAGCCTATTACCAACAGTGAACTAAATAAGAGAAATGATAAGAAAGGCATTCCTATTTGCCTCAGTTCCTCATCTGTAAAATGAGCTGGAGGAGGAAATGGCAAACCAGTCCAGTGTCTTTACCAAGAAAACTCCAAATGGGGTCACGACACAAACTAACAAGAAAAGTAACTGTGTGGTATAGGGGAAAGGCTCTGGAGATTGGGGACTTGAGTTCATACCCATTCTCAGCCACTAACTACCTAGGTGACCATGAACTCACTTAACTTTGTCTCTCTGTTTCTTCCTTTGTACAATTAGGAGGTCAGAATAGACGTTTGTTTGAATACTGCTTTTGATTTTAATTGAGTTGATGGTCTCTGGAGGTCTTTTTCTAATTCTCTACCTATGATCTAGTAATTATCTTTGTATTACTCCTCTATACTTTCCCATAACAGGAATGAGAGACAACACAAGGACAACCTGGGTGTCATATTGGAGCCCCTGTGATACTAAACAAACAAAAAGAACCCTACAGACAATCAACATGTACTTACTAAGCATCCATCGTCTGTCAGGGATAGTGCTAGGCCCTTCCAATAAGTGTATAAAGAATACAGTGGCCCCCCTTGAAATGAGCTTACTTGGTTGGCAAATCTTCTATCAGGGATTTTTGAAGGCATGGAGTAGCTGCCATCTAAATCTATAGAAGTGGGATTTTCACTGGGGGCTTCAGTGCCTGGCCCCTTTCTTCCTTTCTAGTCATCTTACATCTTCCTCCCCTCCAAGTACTCTGCAATCCACCTTTTTTGCTTTTCCTTGCACAAGATATTCTTCCTAACTCCATGCATTTTCACTGGCTTTTCCTCATACCTGGACCCCTCTCTCTCCTCAGCTCTGGCTCCTGGCTTTCTTCAAGTCTCAGCCAAAATCCTACCTTCTGTAAGAAGCCTTTCTTCTTTCCCCTTAATTTTAATTCCTTCTCTCTGAAATTCTCTCTGGTTTATCCAATATATATCAAGTATGTTCATAGTGGCTTATATGTTGTATCCCCCATTAAAATATGAGCTCCAAAGCAATGTCTGGGTATTTCTTTTTCCCTTCCTTCAAATTCTCAGTACTTAGTAGAGTTCCTAACACATAATAGGGACTTAATAAGCTCCTATTGTCTTGATTTAACTAATAAAATCACAGGTCTACTAAAGTAGCAAATTTCTCCCATCCCTAAATATATTTCAGAAATCTTTAAAATCTGACCTTCACAAACTGGCCTAGCCTCTATTCTGTGAATAAGCATTGACAACTTGGTGACCTGTCTCCTGTTATTTTTCCTTCCTGTAATGCTCCCACATCTAACACATCAAAATCCTACCTGTCCTTCAAGGCCCAATTCAAACACTACTTCCTCCTTGAAGCCTTCCCTGATCCCAACACCTGGATTTGTATTTTATCCCTTTTCAAATCTACACAAACTTTTGGCCTTTTCTTTGGCCACACTGTATATTTCCTCTTGTATTTGAGCAATTTTTCAACTTAATCCTGCCCTCTCCCCTTTCCCCACTAGATGGTTTATGAGAACTCTACTTCTTCAGTGAAAGGATATTTTTTTGTTTTCTGCACTCAAGTAAACCTGCACTGATCACAGCAGTGGCTAGTGGCAGCTATAGTTTGCTTCATTTCCTGGCCCTTCTTACCTGTTGGCTTTTGAGGGAGTCGGGTAGCAGAGAGAGGGGTGTTTGTTGAGAAGGGGAGAGAGGAGAGGATTCTGGGAACATTGCGGAGTAGATCAGAAAATTCCAAGCTCTCAAGATTTTCCCCCACAAAAGAGTTTCAACAGCACCTTACAGTGAACAAAGTGTGGGTAGAGACGAAGAATAGGGGCACAACAGGGTCTTCCTGGGACAATTTGAGAAGATCCAAAGAAAAATCCCAGGACTAGGTCTGGTCCCCGGGAGGAGAAAACACCTCTAGGCTGGAGTCCACTTTAACCTCAAGCAGCAAGCTACTTAAACAACTAGAGGCAAGACTTGGGGTTAGTTGCTTTGAGAAGCTGCCTAGGCCCAGGCACAGGAGCTTTTCACCCAAAGATAATGAGGGGAGTTAGGC
>JAQQSZ010012749.1:0-11928 GCA_028646595.1 Phalanger gymnotis | reverse complement strand
AAGTATCCACAGATCGCCTCCTCAAAGAGATCCTAAAAGGAAATCCCTAGGAATATTGTTGCCAGGTTCCAGAGTTTCCAGGTCAAGGAGAAAATACTACAAGCAGCCAGAAAGAAACAATTTGAGTATTGTGGAAACACAATCAGAATAACCCAAGATCTAGCAGCTTCTACATTAAGAGATTGAAGGGCTTGGAATATGATATTCCAGAGGACAATGGAGCTAGGATTAAAACAAAGAATCACCTACCCAGCAAAGCTGAGTATCATACTCCAAGGCAAAACATGGATTTTCAATAAAATAGAGGACTTTCAAGCTTTCTCAGTGAAAAGACAAGAGCTGAATAGAAAATTTGACTTTCAAACACAAGAATCAAGAGAAGCATGAAAAGGTAATCAAGAAAAAGAACAAGAAAAAGAAATTGCAAGGGACTTACTAAAGTTGAACTGTTTTGTTTACATTCCTACACGGAAAGATGATATGTATGATTCATGAGACCTCAGTATTAGGGTATCTGGAGGGAATATGCATGTGTATACATGTGTATGTGTATATGTATATGTGACGGTGTATGTATGTATGTATATATATGTGTGTATATATACATATATAATATATATATACAGAGAGACAGACAGAGACAGAGAGAGATAGAGAGAGAGAGAGAGAGCGGGCATAGGGTGAGTTGAAGATGAATAAGGGATGAGAGAGGAATATATTGAGAGAGGGAGATAGGAAGAGATAGAATGGGGTACATCATCTTGCATAAAAGTGGCAAGAAAAAGCAGTTCTGTAGGAAGAGAAGAGAAGGCAGGTGAGGGAGAATGAGTGAATCTTGCCCTTATCAGATTTGACCTGAAGAGGGAATACCATACATACTCAATTGATTATCTTACCCCACAGGAAAGAAGGACGAAGAAGATAAAAAAGGGGGGAATGATAGAAGGGAGGGCAGATGGGAATGAAAGTAATGAAAATAAACACTTTCAAAAAGGGACAGGGTCAAGGGAGAAAATTCAATAAAGGGGGATAGGTTAGGAAGAAGCAAAATATAGTTAGTCTTTCAAAACATGAGTATTGTGGAAGGGTTATACATAATAATACGCATGTGGCCCATGTTGAATTGCTTGACTTCTTAGAGAGGGTGATTGGGAAGGGAAGAGGGGAGAGAATTTGGAACTCAAAGTTTTAAAAAATAGATGTTCAAAAACAAAAAAAAGGTTTTTTTCATGCAACTGGAAAATAAGATACACAGGCAATGGAGTGTAGAAATTTATCTTGCCCTACAAGAAAGTAAGGGAAAGGGGGATGGGAGGGGAATGGGGGGATGGAGGGGAGGGCAGACTGGGGAACAGGGCAGCCAGAGTGTATGCCATCTTGGAGTGGGGGCAGTGGAAATGGGGAGAAAATCTGTAATTCAAACGCATGTGAAAATCAATGCTGAAAACTAAACATATTCAAAATAAATTAAAATTAAAAAAAAAGAAAGGAAGGGAAAAGGGGATGGGAGGGGAGTGGGTCACAGAAGGGAGGGCTACTGGGAAACAGGGCAACCAGAATATACGCCATCTTGGAGTGGGAGTGGAGGGTAGAAATGGGGAGAAAATTTGTAATTTAAACTCCTGTGAAAATCAATGCTGAAAACTAAACATATTAAATAAAAAAATCAATAACGAGTGAGAAATAGTACTCTAATGATTTGAATATTTTTATGTTTAAAAAAATTTTTTTGTAATACTATTTATGTGTTTTGAGTAGGCCTTCAAAAATTGACTCCCAGATATGTTATACATTTTGGAATTATTTTGATAGGATTTCATTTTATATTATTTCCTCTTGGATTTAGTTCCTTCTAAGTAAAAATACAGTTGATTTTGTAGATTTATTTTCATTGCACAACTTCTCAGAATATATTGATTGTCTTGGTTAGTTTGTTTGATAATTCTCTGGATTTTATAAATAAAACACCATGTCATTAATAAATAGGAACAATTTTGCCTCATTTGCCTTCAGATTTTGAATTTTTACTGTATGTTATTGCTTTGAGATTTATAAAACTACATGTTGTTTTTTTGTGGATTCATTTTTAGCACACAGCTTTTCAGACAATTTTACCTTATCTGACTTTGGGCCTTTATTTTTTTTCTCCTGTCTATTTTCATTATCAATAGCCTTTCTAAAACTAAGCCAAATAATAGGAGAAAAGGAAGGAAGTAAATAAGACACAGGAAATGGGGTAAGCTTATTTTACTTCTTGATTTATTGGAAAAGCTTCTTCAAAATAATATTGCTTTTGATAGAAATTCTTATTTACTATCATATTAAAAGAAGCCCTTATTTAAAGCCTGTGTTTTGCAGTGTTTCTTGAATAAATGAGCATTTTACATTGTCAAAGGATTTTTCTGAATCTAATGATATGATTATGTCATTTTAAATGATTTAATAATATTATCAATTTTAGTTGTTTTCCTGATGTATCCATCTTTGGTTGTATCTTTGGAATAGATTTAACTTCATTATAGTGAATAATTTTAGTCCTATTGCTGCAATCTTTCGTGAGGATTTATTTAATATTTTTGCATCAATATTCACAAATAGCATTAGTATTTAGTTCTCATTTTCACTTCATACTTACCTATTTTAGGTATCAGGTATAGGTTTCATAGATGTGGTTTGGTAGACTGCTTTCATTTCAGTTTTTGAGAATAATTTATATGGGATAAGAATTAATCACTTTATAAACTTTTGATAAATTTCAATTGTAAATTCATCTTTACCATAGTTGTCTCCTCTACAATTAGTTGTTTATTTAAGATGAGTTCAACTTCATTTTCTGATGTCAAATTCTTTAGGAATATCTATTTCTTTCTTGGTTAGTTTTGCTATTTTTTGTAGCTAATATTCCATTTCTCTTAATTTTTCAGTTTTGCAAGCATAAAAAGAAATTGGGATTAGAAGAGGCAATTCAGAAACAAAATCTACCCTTTTGCAGATGATATGATGGTATACTTAGGGAATCCTAGAGAATCAACTAAAAAAACTAGTCAAAACAATTAACAACTTTAGCAAAGTTCCAGGATATAAAATAAACCCACATAGATCATCAACGTATCTATATATTGCCAACAAAACCCATCAGGAAGAGACAAAAAGAGAAATCCCATTTAAGATAACTACAGACAATATGAAATACTTGGTAGTCTACTTGTCAAGACACACATTGGAACTGTATGAAGACAATTACAAAACACTATTCACAAATAAAGGCAGATTTGAACAATTGGAGAAATATTAATTGCTCATGAGTACACCAAGCTAATGTTATAAAAATGACAATATTACCTAAATTGATTTACTTATTTAGCACTGTACTAATTAAGCTACCAAAGAATTTATAGAGCTAGAAAAAATAATAACAAAATTCATCTAGAGTGACAAAAGGTCAAGGATATCAAGGGAATCGATATCGGTTAAAAAAAATGAATGAAGGCTTTCTAACATAACCAGATCCCAACCTATACAAAGAAAGTGGTAATTACCAAAACAATCTGATACTGGATAAGAAATAGAATAGTTGATCAATGGAATAGATTAAATCTCCAATGTAAAGGAAGAAAATATTAAATGCATACTCTTCAAATCATAATGCAATAAAGAACCATGGAAATTAAATAAAGAGTCTTGGAAACAGGTTAAAAATTATTTGGAAACCAAATAATCTAATCCTAAAGATGAGTGAGTCAAAGAACAAATCATAAAAAAAAAATCAATAATTACAACAAAGAGAATGACAACAATGAGACAACAAACCAAAATTTAATTTATGAGAAACAGCCAAAGTAGGAGAAATTTTATATCTCTAAATGTTTACATCAATAAAATAGAGAAGAAGCAGATTACTGAATTAGATATGCAACTAAAAAAAACCTAGAGAAAAAACAAATTTGAACTCTCCCATTAAACGCTAAGTTGGAAATCCTGAAAATCAAAGGAGACATTAATAAATTGAAAGAAAAAACCATAGAATTAATAAATAAAAGTAGGAGGTGGTTTTATGGAAAAATCAATAACAGAGATCAACCATTGGTTAATTTAATTTAAAAAATAAAGAAAAAACAAATTACCAGTATCAAAAATGGAAAGGATGAATTCACCACCAACGAAGAGGAAATTAAAGAAATTCTTAGGAGCTACTTTGCCCAATTATATGCCAATAAATCTAACAATATCAGTGAAATTAATGAATATTTATCAAAATAGAAATTGATCAAATTAACAGAAGAAATAGAATATTTAAATGACCTTATCATAGAGAAATAAATGAGCTCCCTGAGAAAAAAGAGTTCCCTGAACCAGGGAAATTCTGCCAAATTCTGTAAGCAAATTCTACCAAACATTTAAAGAGCCTTTGATTCCAAAACTAAATAAACTATTTGGAAAAATAGGCAAAGAATTAGTCCTACCAAATTCCTTCTATGACACAACTATGGTTCTAATACTTAGACCAGGGAGAGCAAAAATAGAGAAAGAAAATTATAGACCAATTTTCCTAATGAATATTGATGCAAAATTTTTAAGTAAAATGCTAATAATCAGTTACAGCAACACATCACAAAAAGCATACACTATAATCAGATGACATTCTTATCAGAAATTCAGAGTTGGTTCTATATTAGAGAAACTACAGGATACTGAGCCATAGAAATAACAAAAACAACACAAATCATGATTTCAACAGATGTGGAAAATCACTTGATAAAATACAGTATTCATTCCTATTGAAAACTCTAGAAAACATGGATATAAATGGAGCTTTCCTTAAAATAAGTAATATCCATATAAAACAGCCAGCAAGCATTATCTGTACTGAGGATAAGCCAGAAGCCTTCCCAATCTGATCAGGGGTAAAGCAAGGATGTCCATTATTACCACTATTATTCAACATTGTACTAGAAGTGTTATCTATAGCATAAAGAATAATAAATTAAAGGTGTTTGAATAGGCAATGAGGAAATAAAACTACCACTCTATGCAGATAATATGATAGTATATTTGGAGAATCCTAGAGAATGTAAAGGAAGTAAAATGGATAATTTTTATTACATTAAATTTAAAAAGATTTACAAAAACAAAACAAAAAAACAAGGCCGTCAAGATTAGAATGAAAGCAGGAAATTGGGGAGGGGAGAATGTTTACAGCAAGTTTCTCTGATAATGACTTCATTTCTCAAATATATCTAGAAGAGAAATAAGTGAAATTTTGGAAAATATGAATCATTCCCTAATTGATAAGTGATCAAAGGAAATGAACAAGCAGTTTTCAGAAGAAGAAATCAAAGCTATCTATAGTCATATAAAAATGCTCTAAATCAGAATTGATTAAAGAAATGCAAATTAAAACAACTCTGAGGTACCACCTCATACCTATCAGATTGACTAATATGACATAAAAGGAAAATGACAAATGCTGGAAGGGATGCGGGAAAATTGGGACACTAGTGTGCACTTGGTGAAATTGTTAACTAATCAAACCATTCTGCAGAGAAATTTTGAGCTAGACCAACAGAGTCAGAAATACAACTATGAGGTTTATATCCAAAAGAGAGCAAAGAAAACAGAAAATGACCTATATAGACAAAAATAGTTATAGCATCTCTTTTCGTGGCAATGAATTGGATATTGAAGGGACGACCAATTGGGGAATGTCTAAATAAGTTGTGATATATGATTTTGATGGAATACTATTGTGCTATAAGAAATGACAAGAGCGATGGTTTCAGAAAAGCCTGGGAAGACTTATAAGAACTGTTGCAAAGTGAAGTGGACAGATGTTTCAACAGTCTGCTAGCAGCTACTGTGGGGGTGAAAAAACAACACAAGCCCAACAACAAGAACACTGCAAGCCCCAGTTCTTTTGTTCTGCTTTACTAAGGAAAACAACGTTAAGGAGTTAACAATCTTACTTTAATTCAGCATACAAATATCATTCACTTAGTTCAGAGGAAAAAGCCAGGACTCTGAACTTCAGAGCAAATACAAACAAATTATAAACATCAACAGACAGACCTTGCTTGAGTCAATCTCAATGCATAGTTACCAGAGTTTAACAAAGTCCGAACATCCGGGTTTACAAGCTGGAGGGCTCTTAACTACAGCTGCCCAGAGTCTCCACATCAGCACACTGCCAAGAGTGAGAGTCTTAAGCAAATAGCTCTGTTCTCTCTTTTTAGGCACTCTTTAGCCATCATCAAACATCATCTGAGTGACCATAACTTAAGCTCTTACTATTGGCTCTGGTCTAGGCAACTTCCCTTAAGACCCTGAGGGCTTCACATCTACATAGGATTAACACCTAATAGATAGGGGTTTGGGCCTGTGCCTTAGCACCTAATAAAGCTCAATCAAAGATACCCAGCTTAATTGATATTACAACAGAATAGGAGATCATTGGACACAGTAACTACAATATTGTACAATGATCAATTGTGAATGACTTAGCTTTCTCAATGATACAAAGATCCAAGACAATTCCAAAGGATTCACAATGAAAAATGCTATCCATTTCTTGAGAAATGGTGGAATCTGAATGCAGATCAAGCATACTATTTTTTACTTTCTTTATTTTTTATGTTTTTTTCATCATATAACTAATATTAAAATATGATTTGCATGATTAAACATGGGAAACAAAATGGAGAGAGAGAGAGAGAGAGAGAGAGAGAGAGAGAATTTTGAACTCAAATTTTTTAAAAAGCAAATCATTTTACATATAATTAGCAGAAAAGAAAAAGCAATTAAAGGTATAGTCATATGAAAAAATGCCTCAAATAACTAATAATTAGAGAAATAAAAATTAAAACAATTCTGAGATGCCACTTAACACCTATCAGATTGGCTGACTTGACAGAAAAGGAGAATGACAAATGCTGGAGGGATTGTGGGAAAAAATGAGCACACTAAAGCACTATTGGTAGAGTCGTGAAATGGTCCAACTATTCTGTAGAACAATTTGGAACCATTACCAAAGGACTATAAATTTATGTATACCCTTTAACCTAGCAATAACACTATTTGGTCTGTATGACAAAGAGATTTTTTTTAAAAAGATGTACTATATGTACAAAAATACTTATAGCAGTCTTTTTTGTGGTAGCAAAGAATTGGAAACTGAGGTGATATCTATCAACTGGAGAATGGCTGGACAAATTTTGATATATGATTTGATGGAATACTATTGGGCAATGAGAAATGACAAAGGGGATGATTTCCGAAAAACCCAGGAAAACTAATATGAATGGATGCAAAGTAAAATAAATTTAACTGGGAGAACATTATATGCAATAAAAAGTAGTATTGTAATAACAATCATGTGAATGACATAGCTACTCTGATCACTACAATGATCTATGACAATTCCAATGGGTTCATGATGAAAAATGGTATCCATTTCCAGAGAGAGAATTAATGAACTCTGAGTGCAGACTGTAGCATATTTTTTTGCTTCTTTATTTTTCTTGCTTTTTTGTCAATGTGACTAATGGGGAAATATGACTTACATGACTTCCTACATATAATAAATATTATATTTCTTGCCTTCCCAAAGGGTGGGGTGGTGTTGGAGGGAGGGAGTAAATTTGAAACTGAAAATAAAAATAACAAAAAAGAATAAAAAAGAAATAAAATTATTCTGGAGCTCATTATTATTGTTTTATAATCTCTAAGGTATCTGTAGAATTCTTTATTTCATAGAGTAATACTAGTTCCTCTTTGAAAACAAAGGACAAACAATAACAATATTGGTTTCATATTATTATAATATTTAGTCAGTCTGCCTTAATTACTTTTTGAGGTTTCACTCATTCTTCCATTTTATGAACCTCTCTGTCAGTTTATCTTCCTGTGAGATAGATTTAATATTTAGATTCTCTCTCAACTTTTTTGTTTTGTTATGTTTTTCAGCTTTTCCTTTGTATTCTCCATCACTTACCTTTGAATTTCTTCTTCACCTTTTGGATTCTGTCTACTACTGCACAGACCTCTAGGCTGGGTTGCTCAGAGACCTCATTTTACTCATATTGGGAAATACTGGAGTTGACTAGGTTCTTGCCCTAGTCCCTGCCCTAAATAAATTCTGGGGTGGAAAAGACTTGTTCCAACTTGATTTCCAATCTCTTTTCTTGATTTCCTGTTTGTCGCTCTCTCTCCTGCACCTCTGAAGCCATGAGCATATTAGTCCTTCACAGGGCTTCTGCTTCTTGCCCCTGTCCAGTCATTATTTCTTGTCTTCATGTGACTAGGCAGAATCAGTGCCTGCTTCTTTTGCTTTAAGATTCAAGCCAAGTCACTGACATGAGAAAACCCTCATAGTTAGATACTGAGTAACAAGGCCAGAAGTTTGTGCTCACTTAACTGAGCCTTTGGAGAGCCTGGGGATGCTGCATGGGAACTTTGAGTGTTAATGTTCTCCAGTTTTAATTCATGAAATTTTTGCCCTGTGAGGAAGCATCTGCCTTCTCAGTTTTTGAATTCAAGTGAAATTCTTGTATATATGATACAAAGTTTCTTTTGCCAAAGTTTTGGTTTGCTCTGATGTTAGAGGAAGAAACCATTCTGCCCTCTTACTGGTCACATCACTTGAATGTCTCTGGATAGGTATAGATGTTACTCATTTATGTGATTTTAATAAATATACCTAACTTGGCTAGAAGTTCATTGGTGAGCACTTTCCAAATTCTATTATAATTGTAAATAAATATTATGATTCAGCAAAATTGTCAAAGTCTTTTTATATCTTTAGTGGAATAAAATGTCTGGGGCAATAATATTAAAGTTTAAGACAAGTCCCACTGGGCAATCAGGTCTCTAATAGTTTAAGCAATTGCTATGAAAAGATCACAAGGAAGTTGGTCCTCTCTCCCTTATGCATTACCTGGATGTCTGTTTCTTGTCCTTTCTTTCATATTCACTGGAAATAAATATATTAGAGGTTGCTCAAGAATTTTTGGGAGCCAAGATGGCAGAGTAAGCAGTAAATAGCCATAACTCTCCCATATTTACCTCTAAATAACCATAAAATAGCACCTCACAAAAAGTCCTAGAAAAAAGCAAAAAGATGGTGTGAAACAGTTGAAGAAACCTGGAATATCACCAATAAAGGTCTGTCTCACTCAGGCAAAAAGAAAATGCAGTCCAGGACAGGAAGCATCTGGTAAGCCAGCAGCAAACTAGTGGGAGATCCTGAGCCCCAGTGTGGTGGAAGAGGTAAAGGCCTATACCAGGACCCCAAACATACCTTAGGGGAACAGGCAGACTCCAGTTCCAAGAACCACCAAATGCTTTAGCATAGCTCGAGGCAAACAGGCAACCTCTAGTGGCCAGACCCCACTTCAGCAAAGCTCCAGGGAAATAAAGAAACACTGCACTACCTCCAGCACATGCTAGACACCAGCACTAGGATGCAAGTTCAGCACCATGTAAGCTGTCAGACCCTTATGGCCTCCAGCAGTGCACCTTCTCAGCACAGCACTAGAAATGAGAGTCCCCTGTGAGCCTCAAGCAACATCAGCACAGCACCAGATAAATAGCCAAGGCCTGCATCCCCAGGCATAAGAAGCCTGAAACAGTGCCCCTTCCATCCTAGAGCAGGCCTAAAATTTTAAAGAAAGGAAAAAGGCTAAAAATGATGTCCAAAACTACAAAAGAATCTAACCATAGAAAGTTATTATGGTGACAGGAAAGATCAAGACATAAACTCAGAAGACGAAAATAATGTCAAAACACCTATGTGAAAAACCCTAAAGAAAAATGGGAAGTGGTCTCAAGCTCAGAAAGAACTCATGGAAGGGCTTAAAATTGGGCTTAAAGTTGTAAAGAAAAGTAGAAGAAAAATTGGAAAAAGAAATGAGAGTGATGCAAATTATGAAAAAAGACTCAATAGCTTGTAAAAAGAAAACAACTGCTTAAAAAGTGGAATTGGCCAAACAGAAAAGGAAATACAAAAATCCACTGAAGAAAATAACTCTCCAAAAAGTGCAATCAGCCAAATGTAAAAGGAAGGACAAATGCTAACTGAGGAAAACAACACCTTAAAAGTTAGAATCGGGCAAGTGGAAGCTAATGACTCTGAGACATCAGCAATCAATCAAATAAATTTAAAAGAATGAAAAAATGAAAGTAAATATAAAATGGCTCATGGAAAAGCAATTGATCTGGAAAAGAGCTCAAAGAGAGATAATACTAGAATAATTAGACTACCTGAAAGCCATAATCAAAAGAAGGACCTGAAGAGCATGTTTTAAGAAATTATCCAGGAAAACTGTCCTGATATTCTGGAACCAGAGGGCAAAATAGGCATTGAAAGAATCCACCAATCACCACAGGAAAGAGATTCCAGAATAAAAACTCCAAGGGACATTATAGCCAAATTACAGAACTATCAGGGGTCGAAGAAAAAAATAATGCAAATGGCCAGAAAAAATTCAACTATTGGGGAGTCACAATTAGGATTACATAGGACCTGTACATTGCAACATTAAAGGATTGGAGGTCGTGGAACATGATATTCCATTCTGGTAAAGGATCTAGGACTACAACCAAACATCACCTCCCTGGTGAAATTAATTATGATACTTTAAGGGAAAAAAATGGTCATTCAATAAAATAGGATTTCAAGTTTTCCTACAGAGAAGATCAGAATTGAACAAAAAATAAATGATCTCCAATATGAAGACCCAAGATATGACTAAAAAGGTGTAATAACAATGTTGCTAGGAGCTGTTGTGGGGCTGAACGACCAAGAACAAGAGCACACAGAAGAGCCGCTAGCACAGGTCCTTTGATCTGCTTTTCTAAGGAAAGCAACTTTAAGGGGTTAAAAATTTCAGTTTAATTAAACAGATATATAGATATAGATATAGATATAGATATAGATATAGATAGATAGATATAGATATAGATATAGATATAGATATAGATATAGATATAGATATAGATATAGATATAGATATAGATATAGATATAGATATAGATATATAGCTTCCTCACCTATAGACTTGGAACCACAGGTTTAGACCCTCTCTCTTATTCTTTCAAATATCAAAGAGTCTTGTGTCCAAACTAGGATTAGAAATGTTGTTACTTAATTTTATGATTATTTTTGTCATCTAAATTTAAAATGCAAATTAAAAAGAGAGACAGGAATGCAGGAAACATGTATTTCCTATCAAGCAAGTCCAAAAGCAGACTCAGCTACCTGGGAAGCTAGCATCTTCCTCCTCATTGGACGTCTTCAAGTAGAATCTGAATGTCTACTTTGGTGATTCTAGTGTTTCTTAACTAAGTGACCTGGGACATATTTTGAACATTAATGGCACTTTGGGCCTCACCTGACATTCAACCTCACATGATTTATTAAAACGTAGATAAATGGTACAAATGGATGTCATGAAAAGTTGAGATCTCAGTTTAATGAATAAAATCCAGTAAAATTTGGCATAGTCTTCGATAGACTTTTTCAAATCAAATCAACACAGATTAGATGCATTGGTAATCTTGTCTGTAAAATAAAGGAGTTGGGGGAAGCATACTGTAAGCAGAACATAATAGTCATTTTCATGTGATCACTAAGATTCTTGCTCAAAAAACTCCATGTTATTGTCATTCTAATGGGAAACAGATTAATTTAGCTAGGGGAAAATGATTAGTGGAGGGCCTTGTATTTTAAAATGAAGATGCATATTTTTTTTTCGTTTTTTTTTAATTTATTTTTGACATATTTTTGACATATTTGGTTTTCAGCATTGATTTTCACAGGAGTTTGAATTACAAATTTTTTCCCCATTTCCTCCCCCACCCCACTCCAAGATGGCATACATTCTGGTTGCCCTGTTCCCCAGTCTGCCCTCCCCTCCGTCACCCCATTCCCCTCCC
>JAQQSZ010012748.1:0-11929 GCA_028646595.1 Phalanger gymnotis | reverse complement strand
TGTCTTACAAGAAGAGCTGGACCTTTTCTTCAATAAGCAAAGCTTCCTGTGGGCACAGATGATCCCATTCTATCCAGTTTTCTCTAGATGATTGCACTTTCTATCATTCTCACTTTCAGTAATTAATCTCTCTGCCTAACTCTCCTCCATCACTAAAAACCTTACTGGATACATTCATCCTTCCATCCATCCCCACTAGCTATCATCCCATTCATCTCCTCCATTTTATGGCTAGACAGCTTGAATATTTTCTCTTACTCTCTTCCCTCTCTCCAGCCTCCTTCCAATTTCCAGACCAGAGACTTACAATATCCCATCTCAACCATCTGAAAATGTGTGTCTCAAATACATTATAAACTTAATATTTCCCAAACAGTTTGTCTTTCCCACCAAGACCTCTGTTCTTCATAACATCCTTAGTATTTGTTGAAAGCACCATCATCTTCCCTGTCACCTGAGCTTGTGATCCAGGGGTCAAGGTCCACTATTCACTCTCTTTTCCCCTGTATCTAATCTCTTGCCAAGTATTATTTCTTCTAACCTTAATACATCTCCTATACATACCTACTGCTGTCCTCTGACACTACCACCACTCTAGTGCAAGCTCTCTCCACCTTCCACTTGGACTAATAACACTGGCTTGATTGACTTCCTTGTCTCTTCTCTCCCTCTACTAGTTCATCCTCCACACTGCTGTCAGTGATCTTTATACAGCAGTGGTCAGACAATCACCCCCTTATTCAGTCAATCAGTCAGTTAACAAGCATTTGTAGCACTTATTATATGCCAATCACTGTGGTAAGTGCTTGGGACACACAAGAAAGTCAGTTCTTACCTTCAGGGAGTTCAATTCTAATGAGAGACAAGATTTAAATAGCCTTATAGATACAAAATATATACAATGTAATGAAGAAATACTCTCAGAGCGAAGGTGTAACAAATGTGATTTTGAAATATATTGTGTCATGTTGTTGTTATAAATGATAGGACTCCAACATGGAGTCACAGGGGAAATGGTCCCAAGGGCCATAAAGCATTTAAGCAAAAGCAGAAAGTCTATGAACTCCATGACTTACCATGAGCATGTGAGTAACCTCAGCTACTGAAAAGACTCCTAGCTGACTACATGGCTGTGTGGTGCCACACACTCTTGGAGTCCCTGGGTCCTGCATCAGTAAAGGATCCTGGGTGAGCTCCCCAACACAGTGGGGTCTGATTAAGAATGCTGTCTTTCACATGTGGTGCTGATTATCCCAAGAGCCCTCCCTTCAAGGATGACACTTACCTGCTCAGACCCCACTGTGAGTGCATACTCCCACCAAGACCTTTCCAATGTATGATTCTCCTGCATGAGTGCCCTGAATCTCTGTCTGTCAATGCCGGCTGTCATACAGTACATGCGGTACGTGTGTGTTGTGTGCATGCCTGTGTACACATGCATGTGTGTGTGTGTTGTTTTCATTTTTGCCTGCTTAGTGTACCACATGATAATAAAGCTCACACTTCTCCAGGCTTTTCCAACACCAATTTTCTATAAATCCTCAAGCTGGGTTTCTTGCTCTAGAAGGCCCTGGCAGTGGGACATATGTGTGGGAGGGGGAGGAGGAAAGGTGAGATCTCTTGAAGGAGGTGGGATTATGGCTATCTTAGATTCTTTGAAAGAATTCCCATCATGGGGATAGCCATTGAAAGTTGGACTTGGGAGGTAGAGAGTTGTGGGTGAGGACATCAAGGAGGATGATTTTGCTGGATTGCAGAGTTCATGGAGAGGAGCCTGGTCTCCTGCAACTTCCAGTCTGCTCAGGCTCCTCGAAATTCTCTGCCTCTTCCTGATCCTTGAACAAGATGCTCCATTGAATCTCTTCAGTTTTTTCTCCTCCTCCTTCTGGCTTCCTTCAGGGCTTGGTGCTAATACCACCTTCTGCAAGAAGCCTCTGCCTTTCTCCCTTACTTCCAGGGCCTTCCTTGTGGGATCATCCCCAATCTATCCTGTATAGGTCTGATTTGGGCAAATTTGTTTACATGCTATCTCCGCCATTAAAGCGTAATTTCCTCGAGGGCAGTGACTATGTTTATTTTCCTTCTATGCACAGAGCTTGGTACATTGCCAGGCACATAGTCAGCGCTCAGCAAATATTTCTTGACTTGACTTGACATTCCAGTAGAGGAGTACAAAAGGACCCTCTGCGTATTAGAAAGGCGATCTAAAAGAGAAAAGCAGGGAGAAGGGAGAGTGGGGGCAAGGCAGCTGGTGGGGAGGTGGAAGAGATCAGGGGGTAACATGGAAGGGAAGGCTCTCAGTGGAAAGCACAGTGAGCCCCTAAAGAGGCCTGCACTTGGTGTCCTTCAGATGGGGGAATTCAAGGTTTGTCTCACCAGTTTATAGCTGCAAAAAAGAAGAACAACAACTAGCATTTGCATGATCCTTTAAGGTTTGCAAGTGCTTTATAAATAGTGTCTCATTTTATCATTGCAACAGCTGTGAGAGATACAGGCCATTAGTATCCCAATTTTGTAGATCAGGTTACTGAGGCAAAGGTTTAAGTGACTAACCCATGGTCACACAGCAAGTAGATGAATACTGGTCTATCCACTGCATTATCCAGCTAGATGGGATGGTGTTTGAATCTCATAATCCAAGGAACCTGGTGCTCTATTTCAGAATCTCCAACATTGTCTAATATTTGACTTTCAGCACTGGGGATGAGCATGCACCTGGCAACTGGGGTTTCCTGGATCAGGTGGCTGCCCTGAGGTGGATCCAGAAAAACATTCCCCACTTTGGAGGCGATCCTGGCCGTGTGACCATCTTTGGCGAGTCTGCTGGGGGAATAAGTATTTCCTTACATGTAGGTAGTAAGGAGGCGATCCCAGCCTAAAGGGGTCTCTTGTAGCCAAAACTAGTCTAACAGATCGGAGTTTTATCCTCATCTTCTCTTATCCCCCCCATGTCTCAGAAACTTTGGGGCTGCTGACCTGCCCTTGCCTTTCATTTGGAGATCCCACCACACTCCCCTGCCACAGTATCAAGTAATCATCTAGGCCCTTCTTCATTTTACTTTTCTGGACATAGAAGATGAGTTATTACTTTTCAAATGCTGACTAACAACTTTGAGTAAGTGCAAAATTAAAAACAGGACAACAATGAAATAATTCAAGGCTCAATGGATCCCCAATTTCACCACTGATGTGTGCCTCTTCCCAATGCTGCTCAGAGCCTGGCTGTGCCTTCCCAGGTGGCCTTTGTGTCCAGCTATGGTTGCAGAACTGCTCTCTCCAGTCTTTTCCAATGGGCCTCTGACAGCTCAGCATGGCTGACCTTCATATGATAGGTATAATTCCTATCAGGAGGCTTAGAGGCAAAGATCTACTGGCTTGGTAGCCCTCCTTCCCCAGGAGTTTGCACACCATTAACATAGCCTCCAGGCTGTGATAAGTCATGGGAGGAAGACTTCAGTGGAAGACTAATGCGAAAAAACATTTCCCATTGCTGATGGGAAAGTGGGAAATTCCCATGATATAGTGGGGAAAAGTGTTGGATTTGAAGTCATTTGATCCTACCAACAACCTTGGGCTTTCCATTAATCAGAAACAAACAATAATTAATAAACAATATGACCTTATAGGAAGACAGGGTATATGAAAAGCATTGCTGTGTTACAGAGCATAGATACCTAATCATACCCTGTCACTGAACCACCTAGAGAGTTCAGGACCATGGCTAAGGCTCCTTAACCCTCTTTTCTGGTTACCATCTCATCCCCTAGGCTCTGCCAAAGGGCCCAAAGGCCAAGGTCCCATAGAGAGACTGATGTTTGGGACTGTCCTATATGGTTAGCTTAGGGGTGTGGCAGGGTAAGTAACAGTTCTGGCTTTCAGACCCACAGTCTCCTCTGTCTGTGCTAAGCCAGGAGTGTCTGGGCCTCCCCTTGACTGCTTCCACCTCCCTTCTGCTCTGCTTTGCTCTCCTAGGTTCTGTCCCCCATGTCCAAAGGCTTGTTCCACAGAGCCATCATGCAGAGTGGTGTGGCCTTCAACTTTGGCACGATATCTTCCAGCTCAGAAATATTTCCAAAAGTAAGTTCCTTGTTCTTTGGTCTTTGCATTCATCCTTATCCTTCCTTAGGATTCTAACCCTCCCAGCCACACAGCCTGGTCTCCCATTGATCTTCTGACTCACGCGGGCTATAAGAAAGTCTACTGGAATGCCATTGAATGTTCAAGGCGAAAGTTAGCATACAGTTCATCTAGTCGAAACCCCTCATTTTATGGAGGAAAAAACTGAGGCATAGAGAGGGAGGGAGTGGTTATGTAGTAGAATCCTATGCCCTGGAATCAGGTTCTGGCTCTACTTCTTATTCTGCCTGTGATTTTAGGTAAGTCATTTCCCTTGTTGAGGACTCAGTTTCTTCCTCTGTAAAAATGGGTTTCATTACATTATTTGTAACATCCCTTCTAGCTCCAAATTCAATCTCCTGGCACACCCAAAACAGCAGGAAGTGTTCCTCAAGGGGGTCCAGGTACAGCTGAGAGCAAATGATCTGTGCAGCCTCTTCTACCTCTGTGGTTCTGTCATTCTGTGACTGGTCCAAGATCACACAATGAGTGGCTGACTGATCTGGTACAAGAACTGAACTCTCTGAGCCAAAGTCAGGTCTCTTTCAAAGTACCAGAAATCATTGTGTGTCCTTTAGGGATATTTTCTCCCTGATTTAATGGTAAACCCTTTGGGAGCAGGAACTGTGTTTTTATAACCTTCCCTTGGCCATCCCCATCGCCACTGGCTGGCACTGTGCCTTGTACAGAGCAGGGTCATGTTGGGGGACTCATTCCCTTTGAGGGTCAGACAGATTCCAGCTTGGTCTCTTTTTTGCAATTACTGCATCATCACCGAGAGAAATCATCCTTTGCTAGCTTAGTGATTAGTATGAAAGCATTCCTCTATTGTGATATAGGCCAGAGGATCCTCTATGAGAATATTAACTCTTTGTGGGTGATTCTCAGGAAGTCATTGCCAATCTGTCTGCTTGTGAGAGTCACAGTTCTGCCTCCATGGTTCAGTGCCTTAGAAGCAAATCTGAGGATGAGATGCTGGCCATTACCAAGGTATGTAGGCTGAAAAGCAAGTGTTCTAGTACCAAGAACTGCCAAGACCATTTGGGAAGGGCTGGGCACCCAAACTTCATTAGATGGGATTGAAGTGTAGATCTTGGGAATGTCACTCTCTTAGTCTCAGTTTTCCCTACTAGCCAGATAATCTTCAAATATATTTCGACCTCTAATATTCTCTGTCTGAAGGTCTCTTTTAGCTCGATATTCTGCTTTCTAGAACCCCTTCTATGTCTTACTTTCTGTGCTCCAAACTTTTTTTTGCTGAGTTTACATCACTTCTACTCTGGACATAGTACCTCCTAAGAATCCTTCGAACATTCTGTGTTCTAAACATTTCGTGTTCTAAGGTAATAAGTTTTTTCATTCTCTAGTCTCATTCTCTTTAAGTCTCTTCCCACTGAGACTTTCTTTGTCTATAGAATCACAGCTTCAGAGCTAGAAGGATCCATTCTAATCTGATTCTTCCATTCTAGGTTCCAACATTATCCTTTCCCAATTTTCTTCCACTGCTGTTATTCTACTTTACAAGATATTTTTTTCCAGTTATAACATTCTATGGTGCAAGAGAGCCAAGGCAGAAAAGTGGTTGACTTTCAGTGGAGAGTAAGAAATCCATTGTTGATGAAACATAGCTTTTGTGGCACAGGTCAGAGTTTAGATAGCATGAGATGAGACTGGAAAGGTAGGAGAGAGAGCTCTGAATGCGAGACTAAAGTATTGGAGATTTTTTCTTTGGGTAATGGGGAGCTATGGGGCTTTTTTTTTAATGCATTGGAGTGTCCTGAGCATATTTGAGATAGGGAAGAGGTGAGTGTTTGTGTGTGTGTGTGTGTGTGTGTGTGTGTGTGTGTGTGTGTGTGTGTGTGCATGATAAATGAGAGCAGGATACAGGAAGACCAGTTTTGAGACCATTGTAAGAGTGCAGATAAGTCGGTAGAGCTAGGTGGTGCAGTGGATTAGAGCATCAGCCCTGGAGTCAGGAGCAACTGAGTTCAAATAAGGCCTCAGACCCTTACTTGATATGTGACCCTGTGCTAGGCACTTAACCCTCATTTCCTCCAAATTAAAAAGAGTCCAGGAAATTGATAAAAAGTGTCAAAAGAGGATGGCAACAATTAGAATGATCAGGAAATAATACATGGAAGAGAAATTGTGGAGATAGACTTGCCTTTTTGTTTCTCTTTTTCCTCCTTTTTTCTTTAGAATTTCATGATAACATCTGCAGTAGTTGATGGACAATTCCTCTCCAAACATCCTGAAGAGTTGCTGGCTGCAGGAGAATTCCACCATATCCCTTCCATCATCGGTATCAACAACCATGAATTTGGCTGGATGCTTCCTTTTGTAAGATTCTAGGATTTTCTGTTCTGGGCCAGTTTCTTTGTGACCTGGACAGTTTATGCTTTTCTAAATAATCAAAAACATTCTGAGTTGATCAGAATTGTGGTAGCCATGGAGTCTAAGCCAGAGTTGAAGGAGAATCCCTTGTATAATTGACTGGACAAATGGACATCCAGACTCTGCTTGAAGACCTCCAAGGAGGGAAAAACCTGCCCTCCTGAGGCAGCTCCTTCTACTTTTAGGCAGTTCTCATAGTTGGACAGGGCATCATGACATCAAATGGAAATTTACTTCTTTTTAAGCTTCTGCCCCTTCTTCCAGGTTCTACCCTTAGGGCAAATGGCACCTGTTAAATGACTTTTCCAGGTGACTGTCCACCAGTTACAGACAACTATCATGTCTGCCCCTGCCCTAAGTTTTTTCTTTGAAAAGCAAAACAAGTTCCTTCAACCCATCCCTATATGGCAAGACCATGAGCCCCTTTTCACCTTCTCTATTTTATGCCTTTAATGTGATGCCCAGAACTGTACAAACGACTCCAGATATACAGTTATCCCTCCCACAGTGCAGTGATTGGTGGTCCAGTGACCCTGCCATCTGGAAAATCCATGTAAAATTGTTTTGGCCCCCCCTACCCACCGCCCTTTGTACCAGAGAAGAAAGCTAAATTATTATGACATTATAACATGAAAGACCTTGTTAGTATAAAATACTATACATATATTTTATGCATTTCTGAATTTTTAACTTGTTCTGTGTCATCTGCTGCCATTTGCCTGTCATCTGGCGCTTCCACAAAACTGCCTCAAAAATTCCCATTTAATTCCTTATGCCTACCAGCAATATATCAAAACCACAATGAGGAAATTGGAGTGTGGAAGGGATAACTGGAGCTTCCCCAGGGCAGAGTACATAGGGAATCTCACCTCCTTAACAGTGCCTCTCTTAATGCTGCTCACCATCAGGTTCCCATATTCCTCTGGTGAATCCTCATGAGCTTGTGGTTCACCACAATCCCTAGATCTTTCACAAGTAAATTGCTGTTGAACCATGGCCCCCTCATCTTGAGACTGCAAAGTCAATTTTTAAAAATTCCAAGTTTAGGACTTTTTCTCCATTAACTTTGATCCTAGTGACTGTGGTTGGTCCAAAATTCTAGGCTAGCAAGTCCTTTTCTTTGGATCCTGCCTCCATAATCTGGTATGTTAGCTGGCTTTCCTGTCTTTGTATCATCCGTAAGTTTGCTTTTTCTAAAATCAGAAAAATTACCCTGAGCAGGCATCCATGGAATTATAAAAAGTGATTCAATGTTTAGGTATTTTCTTTATTGGTGACTCACTTCATGGGCAAATCTGCTTGGAAGTATAGAAGACAAGCCCAAGCTAAGTCCAGTTCCTTTTAGTTAAAATAAGTCTCTTTACCTGGTTTGATTTTTTTTTATGTTTCATGGCAATTGGTGTTAAGTGACTTGCCCAGGGTCACACAGCTAGTAAGTGCCTGAGGCCGGATTTGAACTCAGGTCCTCCTGGCTCCAGGTCCTAGGCTCTATCCACTATGTCATCTAGCTGCCCCAAGTCTCTTTATTTTAAATGAACTGTGAATAACACCAGATGACATTAAAATAGTATTTTATTGTTCACAAAAACTTTTCATAGTACTAGCTGCAATGTTCATTATGCCAACATATTTCTCCCCATTTTGTCAAGTAGAGAACTGAGGCTCCCAGAAAGGAAATCATTTACCTCCAGTCATACCTGGGACTATACACTGGGCCTCCTGATATGAGACCAGGCCTCTGTCCTATGGACTGTAGGTCATTGTCTCTCAAGGCCATTGGGTCAATATTAATTTTAAATATGACATGATATTACCAACCATTTGTCAAGCTGCTTCCTTAAGCTTATGCATGTAAAGTCCATCTATTCACAGTAGTCAGAGAATGAGGAATTCATAGTAGTCTAGCATAAGGTATTATACAAAGCATCAGTTATTTTCTAAGACCACTGCTCATTAGGAAACAACCGGGACCACTGTTTACATTATCCTGGACTTTACCCACCATTTTGTTGGCCAATTTGCAAAATATATACTTTTTTTTGGGGGGGGGGGGAGGTTAATTGCGGTTAAGTGACTTGCCCAAGGTCATACAGCTAGTATATGTGTCAAGTGTCTGAGACCAGATTTGAACTCAGGTCCTCCTGACTCCAGGGCCAGTGTGCTACTCACTGCACCACCTAGGTGTCCAATTTTGCAAAATATCTTGAGTACAGTTCAGAGTGTATTGGGCATTGTTCAGTAAGTTCTAAGCAAATTTATTGCACTAGTTATCCCTTAATGGGTAAAATGACTTCCTTACGTTAGTTCGTTTAAAAAATGTATAAATTTAGTAAAGTTCTAAAGACCATTCACAGTAAACCATTTGTCTCCATGCAGGGCTTACTTGGATTTAAGGAAAACATGGATAAAGAAAGTGTCCGATCAGCAATGGAAAATCCACTTTTGGTGAGATACCAGTTTATCAAGCCTACATACCAGGCACTGGGCTAGGCTCAAGGACAAAGAGAAATAGTCCCTGGTGGGGAGGCACTTACATTCTATGAGGGAGATGAGCTGCGCATTATGAAACAGATGGAAAATGGACACAAAGCAGATATTGAGGGAGGGGTAATGCCCTAGAATATGGAGGAGGAAGAATCAGGAAAGATGTTCTATAGAAGGGACCGTCTGAGCGGAGTCTTGCCAATTCAAAGGCACTGAGATGAGAGCTCGAATGGCATGTGTGAGGAGCCAGGAGGTTGGAACCTGGACCTCAGAATGGGAGGAGGTAACAGTATAGAAGACTGGATGGGGCCATGTTGTTTAAAGCTCTAAATGCCAAACAGAAGAGTTTATATTTAATCCTGGAGCTCATGGACATCCACTAGAATTTACTTAGTTGGGGGAGGGGAGTAAAGTGGGCAGGTCTGTGCTTGGGAGATCACTTTGGAAGATGAGTAGAGGATTGCTTGGAGTGGGAATAGATCTGAGGCCCAGGTTACAATCAGGAGGCTATTGAAAAAGACTAGGAGAGAACCAACGAATGTCCTTCTACCAGGACATATAAATAGCAGGCAAACTTGGGTGGGCTTATTCCTTGCTGCTGTTTAGTTGAAGAGTGATATCTGACTCTTCACGTCCCCTTTTGGGGATTTTCTTGGCAAAGATATGGGAGTGCCTTGCCATTTCCTCCTCCAGCTCATTTTACAGATAAAGAAACTGAGCCAAAAAAGGTTAATGCCTTGCCCATGTAATATATGTAAGAGGTCACCTTTGAAACCTGGACCTCCTGACAAAAGAGCCAGTGCCTTGTACACTGTCCCCACCCAGCTCCCTTGCTAATTCATTACAATAAACAAACATCTCCAAATAAAAACTACCTGGGAAGTTCATTTTTCTGTTACTCTATTTCTGGATCTCCTTTAGGGTATTCCTCCTGAGCTCAGGCATTTGATGATGGAAGAGTATTTAAGAGATACTGAGGACCCTGGAGAATATCAAGCTCAGTTCCTGGACATGTTGGGGGATATGCTCATGGTTGTTCCTTCTCTTAAACAGGCCAAATACCAATACGGTAAGTACGGTATGGACCCTTTTCAGAATCAGTGTAAGAATGTCTGGTCTCTGGGGTAATGTGTGTATATTACCCACACACTCATGCAGAAGGAGGCTCTTGATTCTGGCTTTGTTATTGTAGCCTCCAGACTGGTTAAACCTCTTCTTCACCTTCCTTCTTCTTCCTTCCCACCATTAAACCCAGCTGGGGGGAACTCACTGACCATTCCCTGCAAATAATAATAATAAGAATTCATAATAACCCTCATTTCTATGAGCAGATTCTCTTAACTTTTTTTGTAGGTATGCATCATGGACCTCTGTGGTCCAAGGAAAGTTACAGATTCCTTCCAGAGTAATATTTTTAAATGAATAAAATAAAATACACAGGAAAAAAAGCAATTACTTTGAAATTGAGTTATCTAAGTGCTCAACTAAAAATAAATCCAAGAAGCCTTTCTCGAGGGTTTATTGTTCTAAAACACTTTACATCCATTATCCACCTAGATCCTCACAACAACCTCATCCCAGTGGATGGAACATAAGAACTAGAGTCAGGAGGACCTGAGTTCAAATTCAGACTCAGATACCTTCCACCTGTGTGATCCCAATGAAGTCAGTTAAACTCTGTTTTCCTCAGTTTCCTCAACTATAAAATGGAAAAGATAATGGCAGCTCTCGGTTGTTGTGAGGCTTCAATGACATAATATTTGTAAAGCACTTAAGACAGTGTGTGCCACTAAGCAGGTGCTGTGTAAATGCTTGTTCACTGGGTAGCGATGTGGCACAATGTACAGAGTGCAGGGCCTGGAGTCTGGAAGACTAATCTTCCTGAGTTCAAATCTGGCCTCAGATATTTATTGGCTGTGTGACCCTGAGCAAGTCATTTCACCCTCTTTACCTCAGTTTTCCTCATCTGCAAAATGATCCAGAGAAAGATGGCAAACCACTTCAGTATCTTTGCCAAGAAAACCCCAAATGAAATCACACAGATTCAGATACAACCCAAAACTACTGAGTAATAAATGTTTATTCTTAACCTCCTCTTCCCTTGGGGTAGACAGGACAGAAATTATTATCCCCTACCTTCCAGTTGAAAAATCAGCCTCAGAGAAGTAAAAGGATTTCCCCAAGGTCTTGTAGTCTCTCAGCAGCAGCGGCAGGATTCCAACCCAGGGCCTGTTACATCAGACCCAGCACTTGTCCTGCATCACAGCATTGCTCTGGGACAGTATTTGTTAAGGTGCTGCCCTTCAGTAGCTAGCCTGTTAATGGTCACCGACTATCACCCCCCCCCACCTCACGGAGGGAATGAGGCCAGGGTCCCCTGCCATGTGGCCCTGCCATGTGTTGAATGCATCAGTTATTGTGGGCATTTCTCATGTTTGCCTAGGTGCCAGCTCTCCAGTCTACTTTTATGAATTTCAACACCGATCAAGTCGATTGAAAGGCCTGAAGCCAGATTTTGTGAAAGCAGACCATGGTGATGAGGTGCCTTTTGTCTTCGGAGTACCTCGTAAGCAATGGATATGGGATGGAATGGGAAGCTGAGGCTTGGGATGGGGGGCCGAGGAGGCAGAATCCCCATGGCTCTGGCCTGCCATCTCCATCATCTCCATCTCTCTCACATCAAAGGAACATTAATTCCATACCTTTCCCCAAAGCACCTTCCCATGTCAGCCCATTTAATAATGGTAATAACAATAGCTAAGAATAGCTAGCATTTCTATACTTCTGAAGGCTCACAAAGAGCTTCGTTTGTGCCATTCTCATCTGATAGCCTCAAAACAGCCCTGTGAAGGAGGTGCTGGTGCTATCCCCATTTTACAGATGAAGAAACTGAGGCTGAGAAAGGTGACTTGGCTACCTAAAAGTCCCAGAGCTC
>JAQQSZ010012747.1:0-11929 GCA_028646595.1 Phalanger gymnotis | reverse complement strand
TGATACTCAGTTTTTCTGGGTAGGTGATTCTGGGTTTTAATCCTAGCTCCATTGACCTCTGGAATATCCTATTCCAAGAACTTTGATCCCTAACAAATCCTTTTCTTAAGGGGATTTGTTCTGTGAAGTTTGGATTCAATCAAAGGGCTACACTTGAGGACCTAGAGGACCACATATGGCCTCGAGGCTGCAGGTTACCCACCCCTGCTACATATCTCTTAGGTATGGTATCACCTACTGGGTGGGTTGCTGATAAGGATTAGGCAAGGGTCTATTATAATACCTAACAAGCTAGACTCTCTCCAACAATAGTTAACATTTGTATAACATTTTAAGGTCTACAAACAACTTTATAAATACATTATTCTCCTTTGATCCCTGTGAAGCAGGTGTTATTATTATTTCTCTTTTTATAGATGAGGAAAATGGGGTTAAAAGATGTCCCAAGGTCACAGCCGATAAATGTCTGAGGTGATATTTGAACTCAGGTCTTTCTGACTACAAGGCTAGAGCTCTACACTTTATACCAAGCTTCCTCTCTAATTTAGCACTTCTGTTGTCATCCTTATACATATATCCAGTCACGGTACTCCTCTACTTCAAACTTTCCAATGTCTCACTAAAGCCTACCAAGTCAAATTCAAATGTCTTTGCCTAGTATTCCGGGTCTTCCACAATCTCCTATCATCCTACCTTGTCAGCCTTATCTCATGCTACTCCCTTCCACATACTGTACACTTCAGCAAAACTAGAATATTTTCTATTCGTCAAATATACCCTGAGCTTTCCAGTCTCTATGAACTACATATTCACATCATTCCCTATGAATAGAATATCTCCATCTTTCTTCCTGCACCTGCTAAATTCGTACACATACTTTAAAGTCCAACTCAAAAGTCATCTTCTTTATGAGAATCTTTCCTGATTTTCCCTATCAGTAACCATCTTCCCCCTAAGACCTCACAAGAACTTTGTTTTATAACTTTCTAATATACTTTTCCATGCAATACTGTCCATTACAGTTATCAAAACAGTGTAGATGCTTAATAAATGTTTACTTTAATAATGAACCAAGTGTTCCGGTGATCAATGCAATGCTAGTATTCTCCCGGTCATATGACATGGCTATAAATCATGCAACACCAAAATCGCCAAGAATGAAATTGTAGGTGATCCAAAAGGCATCAGAAAGACACAAGTGTGAGATAAGTAGGGTTCAACATTACTAATGATTATATACACACAAGAAATGTCATAATAGATAGTAACAAGGGTATGTAAGTAGGAGGGGATGGACTAGAGCAACTTCCATTGGAAATGGGCATGCAATCTGCCCTTTGCTAAAGGTCATGTGATACCAATGGCTCCCAGTTGGGTCCTTGGTCCCTGTGTCAAAGATTATTGGCAAATAAGCTTGAAAAAACTATCCATTCAGTAGACTTTAAGAGGAGTTGAGGAGAAAATACTTCCTCTCTTTTAAGAAAGTCATTTATAACTTTTTAGTTCCCCTTTGGAATTTCAAGGTTGGAAGGAAAAGGAAGAGATTTTTTCTTCTTTCTGTCTACCTGCATTCCTTCCTCCCAGGCCACTATGGCTATGGCAGCAAGCATGTGCTTGTCTGTGCAAGCCTGAGATTGGATTTTGAGTTCCAGCTTGCTTATTCTGTTTTGTGTATTTTTCCCTGAGTACAAGTGACCAAAGGACTATGCTGGAGGTTTCTATCCATGTTGGTGATCTCATGAATTGGAGAGTTTCTAGGTTTCCAAGTTGAGTGTTTGTTATCCAGGAGGAGGTGCTTCCTGCTACTATACTACTTCTAAAAGGAGAAAATGCACCCCTACTAGAAGAAACAGTCAGAAGACTGCTGTAGCTGAAACCACTACAAAAGTCCAAACATATGTTCTGGTAACATATGCCTATGTTACCAGAAGAAACAGATTTATGAGTTGTATAGACAGGTCATGTCAGAGAGAAGTGAAGAATATCTGTTCAACAGTCCCCAAAATACTTTCACCTTTCAGGATATTATAATGGGTGTGATGGGCTATTATTTTATGTTTTAAGTATTTGTTGATGCACTATTATGAGTCTTTTGTTTTAAGCATTCTTTTTGTCGTGGAGGAACTGAAGAGTTCTTTCATACCAGAAATCTGTTTTGTGTACTAAGTACAAAACCTATTAATCCCTTTTAAGGAAAGACCCTAGAGACTCCAAGCACATCTAAGCTTTAAGGAATTTTCCCCAAAACTCTATAATAGGAGCAAAATGAGCCAGTGAATATGAAAAAAAAAGCTTACTCTCCTCTTTTTAGTGTCACACTCCCCCAGGAATGAACCTGATCCATGTGAGTCTAGAGCTGTAGCTCCTTGTGAGAGGGGGAACGCTTTGGCCATGGGTTCCACAAATGACTGTGAAAGAAGATAGGCTAGTCACAGCCAATGGACGTAAACAAAGGACTGCCCAAGTACTGCAAAGATATCAATTTATTATTAAATGAAGCAGAGGAACACCTCCAACACATTAAGTAGATCCTTTATGTAGGTCTCATGGCAAGACATGAAAAAAAGATCTTATGGGATATGAAGGCACGGATGGGTTACAACATGCATAAGTACCCACAAAAATAAGATCAAAGATTCACGTCAGTACAGAGATGCCACTGTTGTGGACAAGGAATTTTGTTTGGTTTAACACTATAGATATACCTCAATTTATTGCCTAGATATGTTACTCAAAATTATTAAACTTCTGAATATCAAATATATCATCTCTTAGTTTTTTTTAATAAAAAACTAAGTATGTGTTCCTGGAGGGGGGGAACATGGTATCCAAAGACATCAAGGCACTGACAAAAAACAAAAACAAAAACAGATGGCAAAACATGATTCTCACGTCTGCTTTTTCATTGTAGTTGTTCAGTTCTATGCTACTCTTTGTGACCCCATAATACACCAGGTATTTCTATCTGCCACTATCTCTTGTAGTCTGTCTAAGCTCCTGTTTGTTAATTCCCAAGACACTATCTATCCATCTCATCCTCTGCTATCCCCTTCTCCTTTTGTCTTCAATATTTCCCAACATCAGGGTCTTTTCCAATGCATCCTGTTTTCTCACATGTGACCAAAGTATTTAAACTTTAGTGTCAGCATTTGGCCTTCCAATGAATGAATGAATTAATTTAATTAATGAATTAATTTTTGTAAGTATTGACTAATTTGATCTCTTTGCTGTCCACGGAACTCTCAAAAGTCTTCCCTAACACCACAATCAGAAAACCTTGATTCTGTGTCACTCAGCTTTCCTTATATTCCAACTCTTACAGCCACACATTGTTACTGGAAAAAACCATAGCTCTGACTATATGGACTTTTGTCAGCAAAATTATATCTAAATTTATCATAGCTTTCCGTCCAAGGAGTGTCTTTTAATTTCATGTCAGCAGTTGCCTTCTGTACTGATCTTTGAGACCAAGAATATAAAATCTGACACTGCTTCCACTTCTCCCTCTATTTGCCAGGAAGTGATGGGATTAGTTGCCATGATCTTAGTTTTTTACGTTAATCTTCAAGCCAGCTTTTACACTCTTCTCTTTCACCCTCATCAAGAGGCTTCTTAATTCTTCGCTTTCTGCCATCAGAGTGGTATCATCTGCATATCTGAGATTATTGATATTTCTCCTAACAACCTTAATTCTGGCTTTTGATTCATCTAGCCTGGCATTTTGCATCATGCATATATGTATACTCTGCATATAAGTTAAATAAGGTGACAATATACAGCCTTGTTGTACTCCCTTCCTAATCTTAAACCAATCAGTTGTGCCATGTTCAGTTCTAATTGTTGTTTCTTGACCTGCATATAGGTTCCTCAGTAAGATGATGTGGTACCACCTCTTTGAGGACTTGCCACATTTTGTTGTGATCCACACAGACAAAGGCTTTAGTGTAGTCAATGAAGGAGAAGTGGATGTTTTTCTGAAACTCCTTTGCTTTCTTCATAATCCAGTGAATGTTGTCAATTTGTTCTCCAGTTCCTCTGTCTCTTTGACAGAGGAATAGCTCTTCTGGCGATTCTCAGTTCACATATTATTGAAACCTAGCTTGCAGAATCTTAAGCATAACCTTGCTGGTGTGTGAAATTAGTGCAATTGCTTGGAAATTTGAACATTCTTTGGCATTGTCCTTCTTTAGGAGTGGGGCATAAACGGATCTTTTCTAATCCAGTGGCCACTGTTGAGTTTTCCAAATTTGCTGGCACATTAAGTGCAGCACTTTAGCAGCAGCATCTTTTAGGGTTTTAAATAACTTAGCTGGAATTCCATCACCTCCACTAATTCTATTGTTAGTGATGCTTCTTAAGGTCCATTTGATTTCACTCTCTAGGATGTCTGGCTCTAGATCAGTAACCATACCATCATGGTTACTGGTGATGTTAAGATCTTTCTTGTATAGTTCTTTTATGTATTCTTGCCACGTCTTCTTAATCTCTTCTACTTCTGTTAAGTCCCTACCATTTTTGTCTTTCACCATGCCCATTTTTGCATGAAATTTTGATATCTCTTTGATATATCTAGTTTTCTTAAAGAGATCTCATCTTTCCCATTCTATTGTTTTCTTCTATTTCTTTGCATTGCTCATTTAAGAAAATCTTATCTCTCCTTGCTATTCTTTGGAATTCAGCATTCAGTTGAGTATATCTTTCCCTTTCTCCCTTCCCTTCTGCTTTCCTTCTTTCCTCAGCGACTTGTAAAGCCTCATCAGACAATCATTTTGCTTTCTTGTTCTTTTTCTTTGGAATGTTTTTTGCTGTTGCCTCCTATACAATATTGTGAACCCTTATCTATAGGGTGGCCCTATAGCCAGCTCCAGGTCTTGTTTTAACTGACTGTATAGAGATTCTCCACCTTTGGTTGCAAAGTATATAATCAATCTGATTTCAATATTGACCATCTAGCTCATGTGTAGAATTGGCTTTGGGGTTATTGAAAAAGAGTGTTTGCTATGACTAGAGAGTTATATTAACAAAACTCTATTGGCCTCTGCCCTGCTTCATTTTGTACTCCAAGGCCACACTTGCCTTTTATTCCAATTATCTTTTGGTTTCCTACTTTAACATCCCAATCCCCTATGATGAATGTAACATCTTTTTTGGTGTTATTTCTATAAGATGCTGTAGGTCTTCACAGTACCATATATGTGATACATGATATGGATCAACTTTGGCCTCTTTGGCACCAGTGGTTAGAACACTGATTTGTATTACTGTGATGTTGAACATTTTGTCTTGGATTCAAACAGATATCATTCTGTCATTTCTGAGATTATACCCCAGTATTGATTCTCTCTCCATTTCTTCTTCTTCTTCTTCTTCTTCTTCTTCTTCTTCTTCTTCTTCTTCGCAATCGGGGTTAAGTGACTTGCCCAGGATCGCACAGCTAGTAAATGTCAAGTGTCTGAGGCTGGATTTGAACTCAGGTCCTCTTGACTCCAGGGCCAGTGCTCTATTGACTGTACCACCTAGCTGCCCCTACTCCATTTCTTCTAAGGGATTCTTGCCCACACTACCATATGTAATGATTGCCCGAATTAAATTTGCCCATTCCCATCCATTTGAGTTCACTGACACCCAAGATGTAAATATTTAATCTTTTTATTTCCTGTTTGACCACATTCAGCTTACATTGGTTCATAGATCTTAAATTCTAGGTTCCTATGCCATACTGATGCATTGGATTTTCCTTTCTTCACCAGATACATCTGCAGCTGAGCTTCCTTTTAGCTTTCGCTCAGCTGTGCCATTAGTACTGCAGCTACTTGCAATTGTCCTCTGCTCTTTCCCACCTTCCAACCTGAGGGGTTCATCTTCCAGTGTCATATCTTTTATCATTTTAATACTATCCATGAGGTTTTCTTGGCAAAGATACTGGAGTGGGTTGCCATTACCTTCTCTAGTGAATCACTTTTTGCCAGAATTCTCCACCGTTTTAGGTAACCCTGCATGGCATAGCTCATAGTTTCATTGAGCTATATAAGCCTCTCCACCACAACAAGGTAGTGATTGAGGAGGGATGCATGCTTTTTAGTCATGGTCAATTCGTTAATTCATTTTGTTTGACAATACTTGTTTGCTACAAGGAAGCGTTCTACAGTGGAGAAGTAGTCTCTACACTGTGAGAAGCAGCAGTGATACTTTTGAAAGCATCAATAAAACATTTTAAAAAGAAAATCATGATGTCCTCAAAGTATAATAACATTTCACTTAAAATGCCATGTTTTAAGGATCGCTTAAAGAATTTATTTCATAAGAAGTACTATATCTAAAAACTAAGTCCCAAATATGAATACATCTTATTCAAGGTTATTTTCTTGATTGACACAATAGCTTAAAAAGTACTGAGTTACAATTCCTATCACGTTCAGGATCAAATACAAAATCTTCTGTTTTGCCATTCAAAGTCCTTCATAATGTAGCCCTACCCTACCTTTCCAGTTTTCTTTTATCGTTCTCCCCATCATGTACTCTTCTATTCTTTGAACAAGATGCTCCATCTCTCAGCTTTAGGCATTTCCTCTGGCTGTCCTCCATGCATGGAATGTTCTCCCTCCTTATCTCTTCTTACTGGCTTCATTCAAGTTCCAATTAAAATCTCATCTTTTACAGAAAGCCTTTACCAAACCCTCTTAATTCTAGTGCTTATATCACTTAATTATTTTTCATTTTCCTATATATGGCTTGTTTGTACACGCTTGCTTGTTATCTCCCCCATTAGATTGTGAGTTCCTTGAGGGGAAGGACCTTTGCTTCTTTATGTATCCCCAGCATTTAACACAGTACCTGGCACATAGTAGGCACTTAAAAATATTTACTGATCGACCATGATAAGAAATGGATTAAATACTTCATAGAATGGAAAAAATAGAATTAAATAGAACGAATGATACTTAAAAATCATTTGGCTTCTTTCAAAACGCTTCCCCGTAATATTCTACATTAGGATAAGAAGCAAGAGAGGATGATTTTTAGTTTATACAAAAAAAAATCTTATTCACCATTAGGGCTTTCTGGGGAGGTAGTGAGTTCTCCATATCTAGAGGACTCCAAGCAAAGGTCAGATGATTTCTCTTTGGGAACATTCTCTGTCAGGTGTACATCGGACTAGATGCCTCCTAAGGTCCTTTCTACTCTGAAAAACCTCTTAAGCTACGTAAACTATGGTTTTTGGCACTTCCTAGGATTCTAGCTGATGCTTTTATAAATGGATGGGTTCATCCGAGACAGAAGGAAGAAAAAGAGACATGGAAACATAGTCAACACACAATTCAGATTGCAAATGAACAAAAGGGAGGAGAATGCAACCACATTTATTGAAGCATATAACCAAAGGAGTATGAAAATTCTACAAAACTAATTACTTAATACTAAATTCCTATAGTTTAAAAGAGATTGATTTGAACATCTACACTGGAAAATCAAAGTAGAGAAAAAATCCATGGCTAGATTATGATACAGAAGTAAATGAGCAGTACACTGAGTTTGTCCATGCATGCCCATATATGTGAGTATGTATATGTATATGTATATGCATTCATGCATGTTTCTGAGACAGATACTACATATGCACAATGATCTAGTACCAGAGATGAATAGGAAAAAGAAACTGGGCTGGATGTTTGGGAAACTATATGGTGCCCACCTCAGCTAAACACACTTAGTCATTCCCTTAATCTTGACATCACCCACAAATGAACCACTTCCATGTTCATGAACTCTGAAATTCCCTTACCTGATTACAATCTATTGTCATTCCACTTCTCCTTCTGCCTTACAACCACATCCATTCTTCATCCTCAATGAAAACTCCAATCCCCCTCTTGACCCCTGAGATCTTTCCCAGGCCATCCCCTCTATACTGACAATACCCTCTCTCCTTCCACATCCCCATCTTGACCTCTCAGTGAACCAGTTCTCTACATTCTCCTTTTCTCTTGAATCCCTTGCCCCTTTAGCCTATCAAAGAGTTTGCCCTGCCAAACCTCAGCTTGGGATTACTCCTACCATCTGTTGCCTTAGCTCCTACTCACATACTTCTGAAAGGAGAAGGAGAAAATGATGAAACTATGTTGACTGGGTCCATTACAAATTTATGTTACATAATCTCAACTGACTCCTTACTGGAGGAAGGCAATCTTTTCATACCTCCATCACTGACACACTCCCATCCACCACTGTGGCTTTTCCAAACCTTTCAACCCTTCTCAAATCTCCCATGGCTCTTCCTACCCTCATGTTCCACCCCATCTCATTTCACTCAGATGCCACCTTCCACTTTCTACTCTTTACCTCTGTCTCAGGAAAACAGGCAGCTCTTTTCCTCTTCATGGTAAACCCCTCCACTTGTGCAATCATGATTTCCTTCTATCCCATCTTCTCCAGAAGATTAACCTCTCTGCCATCCCCACTTTCTCATTTATCTTCGCTCTCTTCCCTGTCTACTAGGCTGCTGCTCTATTACCTAAAAGCACACTTAAGTCTCCTTCATCCTCAAAAATCTCTCATTTGATCCATCTATCTGTGCTAGTCATCATGATAGGTCCCTTCTCCATTTTGTGGCTAAACTCCTTGAGAAGGCCATCTTTAATCAATGTCTCCACTTCTTTTCCTTTCATTCTTCATAACTTTCTAAGTAAGATCTGGTCTCTGACCTAATCAATCGATTGAACTTGCTCTTTCCAAAGTAATCAACGATTTCTCAATTGCCACTTCTAATGGACTTTTCTCAGTCCTCATCCTCCTTGATCTCTCTGTAGGCTTTGACACTGTTAACCACCCTCTTCTTGATACTCTCTTCTTTCTAGGTTTTCACAACACTACTCTTTCCTGGTTCTCCTACTTCTCTGACTGCTCCTCATTCTCCTTTGTTGGATCTATAAGTCATGCCCAATAGCCATGGGTGTCCCATAAGGCTCTGGCCTTGGTCCTCTCTATATATACTATTTCAGTTCAATGATCTCATCAGCTCCCATGGATTCAATTATAGTCTCCATACAGATGATTCTCAGATCTATTTATTCAACCCTAACCTCCCTCCTTACCTCTAGACTGATATCTCCAACTACCTATTAGATATCTCTAATAGGATATACCATAGTCATCTTAAACTCAATATGTCTAAAACTGAACTTTCCGCTCTAAACTCTACTCTCTTACTAACTTCCCTATTACTATTGAGGGTATCACCTTTCTTCCAGTCACCCAAGTTCACAAACTCAGTGTCATCCTCACCTCCTCAGTCTCGAGTATCATCTCTATATCCAAACAATTGTCAAATCCTGTCAGTTTTTATCTTCCTAACATCTCTCATATACACCTACTTCTCTCCTTTGAAACTGCCGACACCTTAGTACAATCCGTCATCACCTCATACTTGGTCTATATTCAATAGCTTGGTCTCCCTGCCCCAAAGAAGGAAGGAAGGAAATACACATTTTTAAGCACTTTCTATGTGCCAGGCACTGTGCTAAAAACATTACAAGTATTATCTTATTTGGTCCTCACAAAAATTCAAGCTATTATTATCACCATTTTACAGATGAGGAAACTGAGGCAGATAGAAGTTGAGCAATATTTGAATTCGGGTCTTCCTGACTTCAGACTCAGCTCCCTATCTACTATACCACCTAGCTGGCTCAAGTCCCACACCACTCCAGTCCATCTCCCATTCAGCTATCTAATTGACCTTACTAAAGCATAAGTCTGACCATGTCATCCCCTATTCAATAAACTCCAATAGCTCCCTATTGAGCCCCCCCCCCATCCAGGTATAGTTTCTGATTTGGAGGGTGAAGGAGCATTGAGGGTTGGGCAGGGGAAGGTTGGGTAATGCTAAAGGGTTATAAACCATAGAATATTATGATCTTGTGTAAATCAGCTTCCAACCAAACCTCAGGAGTTTTGCATGCTGCTATCTAAGTGAAAGGAGACAAGATTCCTAGTTGGTGAATGAATGAATGAAGTTTTTATTAAGTGTTTGCTATGTGCAAAGCACTGTTATAAGCTCTGGGGTTACAAATAAAAAGAAAGACAGTCCTTGTTCACAGGGAGCTCACACTCTAATGGAGGAGACAATACATATGGAAGATTTCAGCTACAAATCAAATGGAAAAGTCCCATGGTCCTCAGGGTATAATGGCAAAGCAGACGGGAATGCCTCTTCTTTGATGCCATTTCCACTGATAAAATCATGTCAATTACTGATGTTGAACCCTTTGACAGTGCCAAGGAGTTTGGAGACAAGAATTTTCTTTTCTGGGTCTTCAGTAACTGTGACTGTAGCACCTATATGAACAGGTGACAGGCTGTATCACCCCAGGGGTTGCTACTCAGGATGATGGCTATGAAAGTTGGGTTGAAAGCAAGACCACTCGTCTGGAAGGTGCTGCTGCCATTCCTATGGCTCTTGTGACTATCTGACAGCTGGTGGCAGTTGGTCAGTAGTTGTCATTGGTGGTGACCCTCTCCAAAATGATTTCTTCCTTCAACATTGTTGACTGTAGGGACTTGGCTGGAAGCAGGTCTGATGGTCTGAGAGGACACTGCTATTCTGAAGATTCTTGGTCTCATGATCTCAGGCTGTCTCCATCAGGGTCTGAGGGAAAATAGTGGTCAATGTGATGGTGGTGGTCTGGTGTGTCTGGCACATCAGGTGCCCTGCTACTTTAGCTAGGCTGGCTGGCCCAGTAGGTAGCAATTGTTTAGCAGCTGGTGAGAAAGGATGGCTCTTTCACTACAGATGTTGCTCCTTCAGATGATGGTTAAGGGACCTGTCTCCCTTAGGAGGTCCCTGTAGGACCAATGGGCTGGTGGAAAGAATACTGAGTGCAATGTGATGCACTCATATATACCTGTATAAGGGGTAAAGCTGAAACAAGAAGAGCTTTGGCGGGGGGAGGAATGCATGGTTCCAAACAATCTTTAGGAGAGAAACACATAAGGAGACTTTGGAAGCTATAGACATCTGGAAGAAGCTGGCTCTTCAACATATTCCATAACAGCTTGTCTCCTCGGAGATTTCAAAGAGAGAATTGCCCCTTGAGTGAAGTCAGAGCCTTTCTTGGTTCAGCTGAGATCTTAACTCACTCCAATCTAAAGAGTTCATGCACTCTTGTATATTTTCTGCTATATTCTCATCTTTGTAACTTCTCCGGTTTACTGCCTATTTGCTATTTTGGATGATCTTTTGTATAGTCAGTGGTGAGAAGAGGCCAAACCAGTGGGTATAAACTTGGCCTATCCTTCCTCTTAAGAGTTTTTGTTCTGAGCTTCTAAAAATTGTACCCATAGACTAGGAATATTTGAGGAAGCAGAAAGATACAATCTAAGACGATACCCCTTTGGGAGATTGGAGGAGAAGGAGCAAGCTTCCAGCCACACCCCTTCTCCTGCTCTCAGTCAGGGCAGAATTCACAGTCTCCTTTCAAGAGAAGTGAGTCAATCTACAAAGCCTTCTGTTCACATTACTTCTAAGCCACAGCTACACACCAAAAAGGTTTTTATTATAAATTTAAGTGCCGGTTAGAAATTGCGAGCAGTCTGACTGGGGCAAATTTCCCAGCCGGGAGAATCTGAAAGGCTGAAAGAACGACTCTGTAGGCTAGGAGAGCGCTCAGCCTGCGGAGCTGCCCCAGACGGGACCAAAGCAGAAGCGGCTGGCTGGAAAACCCACGTGGGAGACAGGCTGGGAGAAAGCCGGGTGCCTGAAACCAGCGCAGATCCCCAGGCCTCCCAACACAGGACGGCACTCTGTGGAAGCAAGGAGAGGCAGCGCAACGCCACCGACGGTGAGATACCAGCTCCTGAGGCTTGCAGCCCAAAGGTTTCAAACGCTTCTTGAGCTTCCGGGAGACATAATGGCCAGGTAAACGGCTCTAAT
>JAQQSZ010012746.1:0-11930 GCA_028646595.1 Phalanger gymnotis | reverse complement strand
GGGCTATGACTGCTTGTAGAGTTAAGAGAACTATGTTCCAAGCTTGGGGGGATGTGCCAGCTCTGCCACACCAGCACTCCTACTTCCCCAAGAACCTCCAACCAGGACTGTACTTAGATCTTCAGCAGGCTCTGCACTCCTGCTCTGATCCTCCACTTAATTCCTCCCACCAGGTGGGCCTGGGGCCAGAAGCAACTGCAGCTGTAGTTCTGTAGCTGCCCCATCTCCACTGCCCCTGGGGTGGTGGCCAAACTGTGAACTCCTTCTACTCTTGCAGCTTTTCCCACTAACTTTCTCTGTTGTCTTTGGTGTTTGTGGGTTGAGAAGTCTGGTAACTGCTGCAGCTCACTGATTCAGGGCACTAGGGCCCACTCTGCCAAGCTCCCGGTCGGGTTGGTCTGCGCCACCCATGCTGGGCTCTGCTCTGCACTGCTCTGCTCTGCTCCCAGCTCTGTGTGGGATAGACCTTGCCCAGAGACCATCCAGGCTGTCCTGGGCTAGAGCCCTGCTTCCCTCTGCTAATTTGTGGGTTCTGCAGTTGTAGAATTGGTTCAGAGCCATTTTTTATAGGTTTTTAGAGGGACTTGGCAGGGAGCTCATGCTAGTCCCTACTTTCCAGCCGCCATCTTGGCTCCGCCCAACAAAGGGTATTATATATATGTATATATATGGGTATTATATATATATATTATATATATAATATATTATATATAATATATATTATATAATATATAATATATTATATAATATAAGGGTATTATATATATATATCTCCATATGTATATGTGTGTGAATAAATTTCTTAGAGATTAGGATTAATAAAATGGCCTCAGGAAGTCCTGTGCAGTCCTATGGCTTTATGAATTTATAAAAAGAGTTATGTCATTTAAATACGAGCCAGCCTTGAACACTATGAAGAACTAATAAATCCACTTAGAAAACTTGCTTCTATTAATCTGTTTTTCAGCTTATTACTATAAAATAATTTTCTACATTCTAAGAATAATTCAAATATCATTATTCAAATTGTGAAAAAGGAACAGTACAATTATTAAAAATGTTTTGATGAAAAGTTTTAAAAAAGAGGAATAAAAAATTCAAGGTTCTTTTTTGTTCTATCTAGTCATATGTATATACACATATGTGTATATAAAATATATGTTATATAGTAGTGTAGTGTATATATGTGTATGTATGTTTGTATATACATTTATGTATATGTGTACATATGTATATGTATGCGTGCATGTGTATATATACATATATACATGTTTACATACATGCATACACATATATGTGTGTATATGTGTGTGTATAGATATAAATATAGATATATAAAAATTCTAGCTCTCCTTCTTGCCCTGTCTATAAGGGAAGGAACCACTAATGGAGCCAATTACACTACTGAGCAGCACATGAACTTGGACCAACTCTGTTTCCAACAGACATGAGCAGTCTAATGGCACCTTGTATACCTGTAGATTTTTCACCATACTTTTTTTCTGGACTTAATGAAAACAACTGTAAATTTTTCACCATATTGTTTCTGGACTTAATGTTCAGAACCCCTGAACTCAAGTGATCCACCAGACTCAATCTCAGCCTTGCAGAGGTTTTAGACATGCTCTACTACCTGTGGCCTAGTCATAACTTATCAATCAACTTATCTTTTCTTAGTAAAAGAAGACTTAGATTTGCACATGATTCTTCTCTCTTATCTCCACCTCTCCCCACCCCCACCCTCCATACCCAAGGTTCCTCCAATGATTTAAAGGTCCATATATATGATATATATTTGACAAATGAGGACTTATCTGTGTAAAAGAGGATAATGTTTTATTATTGTGTACTCTTTTCCTATTGATGTTTTCTAATTATGAGATAGGACCTGAGAAGGATGTGTCACATCCATACATGTGTCACATCCACCCCAATGATAGTATTGAGGCAATTAGAACCAATAATGGAGAAAAGAAGCTGCTGTCCTCTAAGTTAAGCCAAGGAGAGTGGAACTAATGGTTGCTTACAAGGGTTCAGAATCAGTCAAAAGAAACTACTACACTTAAGAAAACCAAGAGATTATTCATTGAATGGAGAGCAGAAAAAATGGAAAGAGGAGGATAACTATAGAAAAGTTATTGATTATAATGGTGTGGACAGAAAAATCTAATATGAAATATTTATTGAAGTGAGAGAACTTCATAGAGATAAGTTTTATCTAAGAGAAGAAGAGCACAACAGATGCTGCCTTAATTGAGGTAACATTCTATGAGGAAATAACCCATATATTTAAACTGAACTTCGAAGAAAGCTAAAGATTTTAAGTGGCAGAGGTAATGAAAAAAATACATTCTAGATGTAGGAGAAAACTCATTCAAAGCATTGGAGATGAAAAATCCAATGCCAAGTACATAACACAGAAAGTATGTCAGTATGAATGCAACATAGAGTATATGAAAAAGGAAAAAAAAAATGGGCAATAAGCCTAGAAAGATGGTCCTTATGTGTTTCACAAGTAGACAAACAAGGATCTAGATAGGTACAAATAAAAATGTGGGAAAAATTGGAGTAATCCCTTCATGCATCAGGGAAGAGGGATTGATAATAAGGAATACAATTTCTTATATTCAGAAGACCAATTGAACTCATGTTATACATGCCCAGTAATTTTGTTCAGTAGGTCTGGAGCAATGTCTGAACTGCAAGTTCCTTTTCCCACAACTTTTAGTTGGAGCAAAAAAGACTTGTTAAGGGGCTTGGATTAATTCAGATTATCTTTATCAATTCATGAATATCAATTAATCGCTAAACATTTTTTCATTTACTAATTAATTTTTAGTTTTCAACATCTACTTTCACAAGATTTTGAGTTCCAAAATTTCTCCCCATCTCTCCTCTGCTCCCATCCCATGACAGTGTGCATTCTGATCACCCCTTCAGTCAATCTGCCCTCTCCTCTAGCATCCTATCCCTCTCTCTTATTGCCTTCCCTTCTATTTTCCTGTAGGGCAAGATAGATTTCTATATCCTATTGCCTGCATATCTTTTTTCCCAGTTGCTCATAAAACAGTTTTTTAACATTTGTTTTTAAAACTTTGAATTCCACCTTCTCTCCCATCTTCCCTTCCAATCTACCCTTATTGAGAAGGCAAGCAATTCAATATAGATTATACATGTATAGTCACACAAAACACTTCCATAACATTCATGTTGTGAAAGGCTAACTATATTTCCCTCCATACTATCCTGCCCTCCCCGTTTATTCTATTCTCTCCTATGACCTTGTCCTTCTTCACAAGGGTTTGCTTCTGATTGCCCTGCCTCCCATTTGCCCTCCCTTCTGTCATCCACCCTCTTTTATCCCCTGCCTCCCTACTTTCCTAAGGTAGATTTTCACACCCAACTGAATGTGTATGTTATTCTTCCTTAAATCAAATCTGATGCAATTAAGATTCACTAATTCCCTCTCATTTCCCCCCTCTTTCCCTCCATTGTAAAAGCTTTTGCTTTCCTCTTTTATGGGACAATTTACCCCATTCTACCTCTCCCTTTATCCTTCTCACAGTACATTCTTCTCTCACCCCTTAATTTGATTTTACCATCCCTTCATATTCACCTCACCCTGTGTGCCCTCTGTGTGTGTGTGTGTGTGTGTGTGTGTGTGTGTGTGTGTGTGTGTGTACACACATAAGACTGGACAGTCCTGTGTATCTTTATGTATATCCATATATCTATATATACATATATACACACATTCACATAATATATATTTCTTCCAAGTTCCCTAATACTGAGAGAGGTCTCATGACTTGCAAATATTATCTTTCCATGAAGGAATGTAAACAGCTCAACTTTAGTAAGTCCCTTATGATTTCTCTTTCCTGTTTACTTTAATAGAAAGTCAAATTTTCTATTCAGCTCTGGTTTTTTCATCAGGAATGCTTGAAAGTCCTCTATTTCATTGAATATCCATTTTTTCTCCTGAAGTATTATACTCAGTTATGCTGGGTAGGCAATTCTTGGTTTCAAACCTAACTCCTTTGCCCTCAGGAATATCACATTCCAAGCCCTTCAATCTTTTCCTGTAGAAGCTGCTAAATCTTGTGTTATCCTGATTATGTTTAGACAATATTAGAATTGTTTATTTCTAGCTGCTTGCAATATTTTCTCCTTGATCTGAGAGCTCTGGAATTTGGCTATAATATTCCTTGGAATTTCTTTTTGGAATCTCTTTAAGGATGTGATCAGTGTACTTTTTCAGAATTGATTTTCCCTTCTGGTTCTAGAATATCAGGGCAATTTCCCTTGATAATTTCTTAAAAGATGATGTCTACATTCTTTTTTTGGGTCATAGCTTTCAGGTAAACCAATAATTTTTAAATTATCTCTCTTGGATCTATTTTTCCAGGTGAGTTGTTTTCTACTAAGATGTTTAACATCGTCTTCTACTTTTTCATTCTTTTGGTTCTATTTTATAATTTCTTGATTTCTCATAAAGCCATTAGCTTCCATTTGTTCCATTCTAATTTTTAAGGAATTATTTTCTTCAGTGAGCTTTTGGACCTCCTTTTCCATTTGGGCAATTCTGGTTTTTAAGGCATTCATCTCACTGGCCTTTTAAGACCTCTTTTGCCATTTGACCTAATCTATTTTTTAAGGTGTTATTTTCTTCAGCAATTTTTTCGGTCTCCTTTAGCAAGTTGTTGACTGTTTTTTCATGATTTTCTTGCATCACTCTCATCTCTCTTCACAATTTTTCCTCTACTTCTCTTACTTGATTTTCAAAATCCTTTTTGAAGGTCTGAGGTCTGAGAAAGGTCTGAGACCAATTCATATTTTTCTTGGAGTCTTTGGTTGTAGGAGCTTTGACTTTGTTGTTTTCTATGTTTTGATCTTCCATGTCACCAAAGTAAGATCTATAGTCTGAGGTTTTTATTTGTTTTCCCAAATCTTTGCTCATTTTCTCAGCCAATCACTTGACATTTTAGCTCTTTATTAAGGTAGGTTTCTGCTCCCACAGGGGTGGGTCCACTGTGCCAGGTTTCAGGGGTTTTATGCAGCTGTTTTCAGAGATATTTCTAGGGACCTGTAAATTTTCAGTTCTTCCAAGGTGGTATGATAGCAGGAGAGGTGTTTACTCCTCTCTTGGTCTATGGTCTGGTCTGCGAATGACCACAAACAATCTTTTCTGCCTTGAACTGTGAGGAGGATTCCCTCTCCAACACTGCCAGAACTTCTCCCATGCCACGGTTCCTCCTTGCCCCAAGACCACCACCCAGGATTGTGACCCAGATGGAAGCACGGGAAGAGCAAGAGAAATCCTGTCTTACTTACAGCAAAGAGATCCCTGCAATCACCTTCTGATCAGCTTCTCTATCCACATGCCATCTGTGGGCTGAGAGCTCCAGGAGCAGTTACTGCCACTGCTGCTGCTGCCACCACTGCCCTGGAGCTCGCACAAGACTGTGCTCCTCTCTCCCCTAGGTCTAACAGACCTTTCTTACTGACCTTCTACTTTGTCTTTGGCATTTGTGGGTTGAGGAGTCTGGAAACTGCAACAGCTGCCAGTGATTCAGTCACCTGAGGCCTGCTCTAGCCCAGTCTGTGCCAGGCACAGCCCATGCTGGACTGTTCTCTCAGACTGGTGGAACAGACCTTTCCTGTCAACCTTCCAGGTTGTCTTGGGCCAGAAATTTGTCTTACCCTGTCATTTTGTGGGTTCTACTGCTCTAGAAATTGTTTAGTCATTTTTCACAAGTATTTGGAGGGGTTTGAGGGAGAGCTCAAGCAAGTCCCTGCTTTTACTCTGTTATCTTGGCTCTGCCCCCTGAAATCTAAAAAAAGCATTTATTAAGCACCTACTGTATGTCAGGCTACTCTATGACCCCAAGTAGCTCTAACTAAATAAGATCTGGGTCATGGTAGAGGGGAGAGAGAGAGAGAGAGAGAGAGAGAGAGAGAGAGAGAGAGAGAGAGAGAGAGAGAGAGAGAGAGAGAGGAGAGAGAGCTAAGACAGTCAGGCCTAGTTACTTGTGTTGGAGAAGAATTTATTCTTAAAGTCATTGCTACTTTGCAGATTTATCTTTTAATTTCTCATTTGCTTCTGTGATTTAGAAATATACAGCAAATGTAAATTAACTTAAAATATCTCAAGAATTCATATGTTCTATTTTTAGAAAGTTGGACAATGGAGAAAAGACACAAACACACACACACACACAATGTACAACTAATAGCACTGAGTTTAAATTTTCCACTTTGGGCTAGAGGAAACCTAAGAAGTAATGATGCAAGGAACCTAGAAACATTGGCTTTAATTGATTAAAGTTATGTTGGAATCAGAAGATCAGAATTAGACATATAATATGTATCAGAACATCCATTGTTTTATACACAATAAAAAGCCTTGAGAAACACAGGAAACAGCATGATAGGAATATAAACTTCTTAAGGGAAAGAGCCAGAGATATTACTTCCTTCTTTTATATTTCCCTGTAGCACACAGTATACTGCTTTGTACAGAGTGAATAGATCTCCAATAAATGTTGATTGACTGGATGCTAAGTTAACCTTGCAGGGGATTTCAAAACCAGTAACAAGACATTTTTAAAATACATCAAAGGCAGAAAGTCAGCTAGAGAATTTGAGCTTGATATTCATGCTGCAAATAATACACTGAGTGTTGAAAAGGAGAGAACAGAAACATCAAATGAATTCTGGCTGCTTTTGGCTCTATCCCAGATTAGTGGAGAGGTCTGAGAAAGGCAGAGCTGACTTACAGGTCACTGCAAGGGTGCAAGTAAGGATGAGACTGTGGCAGCTTTTGTACGAAGAAGTCAGCCTAATCCTGGGTACTAGAAAGAATATAGAGTTGGGTAGATGAAAAATCATTCTTGTTTGAATATAGCACATGTTTCTGGGCTAGAACAGGGCTGGACTTTATTGAGAGTCAGGCAGAAAATTGTTATAGGTGCTAAAAGAATAAGATAGTGCACTGGACAGGGTAGTGTTAGACAAGAATCAAGGCCAAGTTGACCATTTGCAGGAAGGGTTTAGGCACACATGAAGCCATTTATCCCACTAAACTATTCTTTGTATAAGTTTCCACTGATGAATGAAGATTTATGCACAGGTCAATTGAGTGTTACTGTAGTGATTGCCCTAACTTTTCATATACAAGTCTTTAAGACTCAAAGACCCTTCACTAATTACAATAAATTTGAAATTATTAAGATATAAGTTCCTCGAAGGTAAGGAATGTTTCATTTCTTTTCTTCCTATCCTCAGCATCTTACAGAGTGTTTTATTGTTGTTCTTCAGTTGTTTCAGTCACATCTGACTTTTTGTGACCCCATTTGAGGTTCTCTTGGCAGGGAAATGGTTTGCCATTTCCTTCTCCAGCTCATTTTTACAGATTTGGAAGCTGAGGCAAACAAAGTTAAGTGACTTGCCTAGGGTCATACAGCTAGTAAGTGTCTGAAGCCAGATTGGAACTCAGGAAGATGACTCTTTCTGACTCCAGGTCCAGCACTTTAGCTGCCCTGTGTTTTGTATATAAACAATAAATCTTGTTAAATTAAAAGCTTGTTGGAGGATTCTGCAAATCAGCCACTTTATATTCACTATTCAGGAGATACACATAGTGGATCTGGGGTCTGATAGAACTGCATCAACTCAGCAACATCCACTGAGCTAGACTTTAGGTAAAGCAGGGAGGCCCTGCTTCACTGGTGAAGACTTACACCTCTTTAGCATTAGAGACTTTTGGAAAAACAACAACAAAAACCCATCAAAAATAGAGTGGATGATGAATCAGAAGACCTGGCCTCTAGTCCCTACTCTGCATTTACTCAGAGTTTGCCCCTATGAATATCATGACACCTTCTCAAGATCTCATTTTCCTGATATGTAAAATGTTGAGGTTATACTATAGCAGAGATAAAACTAGAATTGGTTACTCCAGGTCCTAGTACCATTGAGGATATCTTTTAATCCACAAATATAATGGCCTTTTCTCAATGCTTATCCTTCTCAACCTCTCTGAAACCTTTGACACTATAGATCTCCTTTTTCTCCTTATCACTTTCTTCTCTCTAGGTTTTCATGATGCTACTCTCCCCTGCCACTCTTCCTACCTATCTGACCACTCCTCAGTCTCCCTTGTCGCATTTTCATCCACATCATACCTGCTAACCATGGGTTTCCCAAAACGTTCTGTCCTCTGTCCTCATCACTTCTCCTTTTATACTATTTCACTTAGTGATCTAATTAGATCTCATGAATTTAATTATGATTTCTAGGCTGATTAGTCTCAAATATCCTCATTAAGCAATAACTTCTCTGGTGACCTCCACTCTTGCACATCCACCTGCTCATGAACATCTCAAGCTGTATGTCTCACAGATATCTTACGCTCAGTCTGTCCATAATCAAACTCATTACCCAAATCAAACTCTCCAAAACTCTTCCCTCTTCCTAACTTCCCTACTAGTGTTGAGGGCACCATAATCCTCCCAATCACTCAAGCTCATAAACTATCATTCTTGATTCCTCACTCACTCTTATTCCTTGTATACAATACAATGCCAATACTTTCCTGGCATCTCTTGCATATTCCCCCTTCTCTTCTCTAACACTACTACTATCTTGAAGCAGGTCTTTATCATCATATGTATGGACTATTGCAGTAGTCTGCTGGTAGGTCTCTATGCAACAAGTCTTTTCCCACTCTAGTCCATCCTTTTAAAGTGATCATCTTCCTAAAGCAGAAATATGAGCATGTCACCACCAACCTCCCAACTCTAATAAACTCCAGTACCTCCTTCCCTCCAGAGTATAATATAAATTTAAAATACCAATATAAAAAATAAAAGCCTCCTTTTGACATTAAAAGCCTCTTATAAACTGTGCACCCAGCATTATGTTTCTAAGTCTTCTTAGAGCTTATCACCTCTCTCTCAACCTACTCCAAGATCCAGTGAAACTGGTCCCCTTGTTATTTTTCAGACAGACATTTGCACTGGATGTCCCTCATTCTCAGATTTTTACCCATCCTTATCTTTACTTCCTGGCTTCCCTGACTTCCTTCAAGACTCAGCTAAAATCTTAATAATTGGAAGTTTCTCAAAGTGAAATTGGCCATCTTGAGAAGGAATGTGTTTAGGTTTTTCTTAGCTGGAAGACAAGTAGAGACCAGATGACCACTTTTAAGAGATATTAAAATGGAATTTCTATTTAAAGGCAGGTTATACTCTAGAACTTCTGAAAGTCTGTTCAACTCAGAATCTGTGTACTAAGACTTATAGATATTGAGTCTCATCTAGGAACTTAGAAAGCTGAGATTCAGTCTCACCACTTCTGACTCTGATTTTCATACTCTTCCTGACATACCACACAGCATTCCTTGTACAATGCATGCACCATTAGTCTAGAATAAAAATATAAAATTATTAATTTGAAGTTTAATTCAGCAAGAATTAAAATTAGTTTTTCATTAACATAGCTTCTCTGATGAAGTAAAATTGTACATGTAACCAATTTTAAAATATGTTCAAAAAGCTAAAATATAAACCAATGTGAACTTATATGTAATAACTGTCTGTTAGAGAAACTGACATTGAAGCTCAATTTAAAACTAATTAGGACTTAATTGTGTACTCTCTACTCATTTGTAAAAGTCAATGTTAAGACATAAAAAGATACCTTAATACATGCCTTTGCCTATGCCTTTTATTCACAATATCATTATTTATTGATAACATTTTTACTTTATGCTCAATAACTGAGGTATGTTTAATCTCCCTGGTTCTACGTTTTTTGCCTGTACCTTCTCTGTGAACCATTGTTTTAAAAAAAATGTTTTTTTTTAATTTTTTAGGGGAAAAGAACATCTTCTCTTTGTTTTTCTCCTGGGTTTCTCTTCTTGTGCTAACTATTATCATGGGATCACATTACTAGAGCTAGGAGGGTCTACATAAATATCATCTAGTCCGGCACCCATGTATTACACACGAAGAGAGTTTAAGTGACTTTCCCAAGGTCGCATAGGGATAATGCAGATGAATCTTTGTTTTCTGACCCCAGAGATAATATCCTTTCCAATGTTCCACTATGCTGTAATCCATGTCCTCTTTCTAGTATATTTTATATAACATTACTATCATTTTCTCTATGACTTCTTTCAGATTTATATTTATCTGGATCTGTCACAATAGTGCAAAAGTAGACCCAACAACTCAAAGCATAAGACAAAATGTTTTAAGCTTATGCTTTTTCCTAAGAAGATTTCTTAACCACTAGGTTTCATTTTAATTGAAGATAAGTGTCATTTTACCTGTTAACCTTCAGTTTTTTTCCTTTGTTTTGTTTTGATTTTTTTCCCTTAAAGAAGTAGTATATTCAATATAATATTCTGAAAGTTATTACATTTATTGATGAACTACTTAATCGTTATTTGAAAACTGCAACTTCTTTAAGTTCTTGTTTTAGTGCCTTGTTTATTTTCTTAAAAAAATGTGAGGAATAGAGTGATGGATGGGTAGAAGAGATTAGGTACATGACACACAGAAAGGAATGGCCATTGAAATCTAGTGTTTGATAAACCAAAAGATCCATTTTTGGGGACTAGAACTCACTCCTAAAAAAAAACTGGAAAAACTGGAAAACAATTTGGCAGAAACTAGGTATAGTATAGTACCTCATGCTGTATACCAAGAAAAGATCAAATAAGCACAAGATTTAGACATAAAAGGTGATGTCATAAGGAAATTATGGAAGTTTGGAATATTGTACCATTCAGACTTTAGGATAAGGGATGTGTTTATGACCAAGCAAGAGATAGAGAGGATTATAAGATGTAAAAATTGATAATTTTTATTACATTAAATTCAAAAGTTTTTGCAAAAGGAAAATCAATGCAGCCAAAATTGTAAGGAAAGGAGAAAACTAGGGAAAATGAGCAAGTTTCTCTGGGAAAGGTCTCCTTTCTCAAATATATAGATAACTGATTCAAATTTATGAGAATACAAATCATTCCACAATTGATACATGGTCAAATACATATGTACAGACAGTTTTCAGAAGAAGAAATCAAGCTGTCTCTAGTCATATGAAAATGGTAAAAATCACTACTGATTAGAGAAATGCAAATTATAACAACTCTGAGATACCACTTCACACCTATTGAATTGTCCAATATGACAGGAAAGCAAATGGCAGAGGAGACATGGCAAAACTGGGACACTAATTCATTGTTTTTGGAGTTATGAACTGATCCAACTATTCTGGAAAGTGATTTTGAATTAGACCCAAAGGGCTATGAAACTACATATCTTTTTTTGCAGCAATAGCATTACTAGGTCTCTATCCCAAAGAGATTTAAAAAAAAAAAGATGAAAAAGGACCTATAGGGGCGCTTTTTGTGTTGGCAAAAAATAGGCATTGAGGGGATGCTCATATACCAGTGAATGGCTGAACAAATTGTGGTATGTGATTGTAGTGGAATACTATTTTGCTCTAAGAAATGATGATGATTCTTTCAGTAAAACCTGGGGAGAATTATTTAAGCCAATGCATAGCGAAGTGAGCAGAACCACTGTATACAGTAACAGCAATGTTATAGGTTGATCAATTGGTAACTTAGCTATTCTCAGCAAAACAATGATGAAAAATAATTCTGAAGGACTCATTATGAAAAAGCCTATCCACCTAAAAAGAATTGATGTAGTCTGAAGACAGATCAAAGCATAATTTTTTTTTAAAACTTCATTTTTCTTGGCTTTGTGTTTTCTTTCACAACATGACTAATACGGAAATATGATTTGTGTGACTGCACATGTATAACCTCTATCAAATTGTTTGCCTTCTCAATAAGTAGTGCAGAGAGGGAAGGAGAAAGAGAGTGAGAATTTGGAGCTAAAAGTTAAAAAAAA
>JAQQSZ010012745.1:0-11930 GCA_028646595.1 Phalanger gymnotis | reverse complement strand
ATCAATAAGCACTAATTCAGCCAGGTACTATGTTAGGTGCTAGGAAACAAAAACAATGAATGAAACAATCCCTAATCTCAAAAGAACTTACATGCTAATAGTGTACACACACACACACAGAAATTAAATACAACGTAGTTTAAGGGGGAGGGTCCTAGCAATTGACACCAGGAAAGGCTAAGCTGTTGTTTGAATTGGGTCTTGAAAGAAGAGAGGGATTCCGTGAGGCAGAAGTGAAGAGGAAGTACATACCAGGTATGGGGAACAGCCAGAGAAAAGTATGGAGGCACTAGAGGGAGGGAAGAAAGAAGACCACTTTGGCTAGATCAGAGTGAGAGAGGGGAAATATGATTGGAAGGAAATGGGATTTAAAAGCTAATCATAGAAGTTTCTATTTGATCCTAGAAGCAAAAGAAAGCCACTAGAGTTAGCTGAGTAAAGAAATCCTAGTCAGATCTGCACTTAAGGAAGAACACTTTAGTAGCAATGTAAAAGATGATATCAGAAGGAGACTTGGGGCAAGGAGACAATGTAGCACACTTTGCAATAAGCCATGCAAAAAGTGATGAGAGCTTGAACTAAGGTGGTAGTGTTGTAGAGGTTGAAACAACACGATCCGGCAAGTGATTGGATGTGTAGCGTGACAAGTGAGGGGTCAAGGTTATGAACCTGGCAGGTTAGAGGTAGTGCCGAGAGAGAAATAAGGAAGTACATTTGGAGGAAAAGAGGAGTTCAATTTTGAACATGTTAAGTTTGAAATGTCTCCAGCAATCTGGTTTTAAATAATAATAGTAATAGCTAGCACTTACATAGCAGTTGAAAGTTTACAAAGCATATATATTTTACAAATATTATCTCATTTTATCCTTGCAACAATTCTGAGAGGTGCTATTTTTAGCTCCATTTTACAGATGAAGAAACTGAGGCACACAGAGTAAGTGATTTGCCTAGGGTCACACTGTTTCTGAGGCTGGATTTAAACTCAAGTCTTCCTAACTCCAGCTCTAGTGCTCTATGGCAATGCTGGGGGGAGACTTGAAATGGATACATAGATGGGAAACGTCTATGTAGAAACTATAATGTACCCACTCTCACTTATCGTCACTCTTTCCCTGTCTACTAGTTTCCTTAATGCCTACAAACATACCCATGTCTTTCCACCCTCAAAAAAATCGTCTCTTGCTCAAGCCATTCTCCTTGCTGAGCCATATCTCTCATCCTTTTTGTAGCTAAACAACTTGAGCAGGCCACATACAATCGGTATCTCCACTACCTTTCCTCTTATTCTCTATACCATCTGGCTTCTGACCTTATGGTTCAACCAAAACTCTCTCCAAAGTTACTCATGAATTCTTAACTGCCAGACTTAATGGTGTTTTCTCAGTCCTCATCCTTTTTGACCTCTCTGTAGCCTTTGATATTGTTTGAAACTGTCTTCTCTCTAGATTCTCCTATCTGATTCCTTCTCAGTCACCTTTTCTAGATATTTGTCCAGGGCATACTCGCTAATAGTGCATCACAGTGTCCCCCAGGACTCTTTCCTGGACCCTTTTTCTCTTCTCCCTTTGAACTACTTCACTTGGCAAGCCCATGAGCCCTCACAGATCCAATCATTATCTCCACGATGAGGATTCCCGAATCTACAAATGCAGCCCTCACTCCTTCCTGACTTTGTCTTGCATCTCTAACTGCCTACTGAGATCTCAAACTCAACAGACCCCACATTGAATTCATTATCTTTCCCCCCAAATCCTCTCCTCTTCTCTTTAGTTATGACAGTACTCAGGCTCACAACATGAGTGTCATCCTTGACTCCTTATTCTTTCCCGTCCACATCCAATCTCGCTGCCAAGTCCTACTGATTTGGCCTTTGTACCATCTTTCACATACCTTCCCTCTGGATGTTCTCAATTTATCCTGTGTGTATCATGTTTGTACATAGTTGTTTGCAAGGACTGTCTCTGGCCTTTCTTTGTATCTCCAGTGGTTAACATCGTGCCTGACATAAAAGGTGCTTGTTAAATGATTGATGGGACAGACCTGGTATGTTTGAACTCAGGAAGGAGCCAGTACACAGGGAAAGGTTAAAGATCAAAAGAGGTGGAATCAGAAAGAATGAAGTTGCAATCTACTGGAGAAGATGGGAGGGGATGGGATCAAAAGCATACATAGAGAGAGGGTGGCCTTGGCAAGGAGAAGGGCCACCTTCCTGTCAATTTAGTAAAAAGAGCAGGGAAACAGAAGCTGAATAACTTGAATTTCTAGTGTCCCATCAGCAGGGTTGTTTGATTTCCAGATCCATTATCAAAAGAGGTTGATAATGGGAGTAATCCAAGACTGAAGCTTGGAGAGGGATGAACTGTGACAGAGAACACAGATTTGAGAGTACAGGACTGTGTAATGTTGAACTGGATAACTACTGGGGAAAGACTGGACAGAAAGAGAGAAGTCAGAACAGAGGGAATGGCCTAAAACTACTGAGAGGTGGAGGGACTAGAGATCTGGATAAGGACAAAGAATGGGATTAGGATAGCTGAGGCATGGGGAGAGATGAAATATTAGGTTACAATCAAATAGAGAATGTCAGAGTTTTTGATTAAAGAAACTGAACATAAAGAAATATGACACTAGGCATTTCTGGGCGATCACCAGAGAATCACCAGACTAAACTATAAATTGCTCACTAACATAAGATGTTTTAATTAATGGCTTAGTGCATTAAAACCTATACTGACTCAACAACTGACACACTAACCTGAAAATCTTTTTGTCATAATGAGTGGGTCAAAATATTGTAGTTTTCTTATTAAGCAGCATTATATACAAGAAGTCTGAGGTTTAAACAAAGTGCCAATAAAAGACGAGAAAAAAGCAAAGTTCAACAAGGTTATCATACAACCTTATAAATAAATATCTTGTTTACTGAACAGTTCTGGACAGTATTTTCCACTGCATCCATCATAAAGCAGAGAACTAATATTTATCCTTTGTCATAACCACAACATAGCTCAAAGAGGTTACGTTTAAACTCAACAACCCCAAAACTGATATTTAAACTGTTCAAGCTGGGTCTCTTTTTTACTCTACTTTGAAAACATATACTCTCTAGTGTGATCTTAACAATTAGTAGCAGTTTTTAAAATTATCTTCCATTAATATATTTACGTATTAGCATTCTCAAATCTTTTTTCTTTCTGCAAAGAATATAATAAGAATGGAGAAAGAAATAAGAATGTAAAAGGAAATGGGTCATATGAAATGAATTATGTGAAAATGTACATACGCATGTAAATTGTCACCAAGAGTTTAAAGTGAATTAACTCAATTAACCTTCACAACAATCCTAGAAGGTAGATATTACAAATATTATCCCCATTTTATGAAGAGGGAAACTGAGGTTTGGGGGCATTAGGCGACCTGTCTAAAGTCACATTGCTAGTAAGGCATATAGATGAAACTTGAACTTAGGTCATCTGAGTCAAGGTTATTAGCCCTTTCCACTATATTACACTGCCTTAATGACATAATAATTAAACTCCAAAAGAAAATTAAGGCACACTGGATGACCAATGAAGAAACAGAATAATTTCTAACTCACCCAGGAAGAAAAACTTTACAAGGCTCTAACTGGTAAAAGAGAAAACAAAATTCTTACCTCAAACTCTCCAAGCAGCTTAGAAATAAGCAATCCTTGTGGAAATTTGGAAGCAACCTAGAGAAAAGAACATTTCAGACTAGATGACTTTGGCTGACAAGAATTAAAAATACCTAACTATTCCTAAACAGGATTAGCGTGCACCCCCTACCCCGCAGGGGCTTCGGGAACTTGAATATTTTCACTTTTTGTTAAGTCTTTACTTTTGAGAGCTATGTACAGAATATTTTACGGTAAAAGGACAGACAATATAAATATTTATGAAAATTTCTTTAAAATTATCTACAACTAGTTCCAAAAAATGCTGGACATGTTGGGTATCTTGGACCCAGAAGTGAAGTAATTTGGTGACAGAAACAATGTCAAGGAAGCAAAAGGACAGAAAAAATGGAAAATAAGTGGATTTCATCTATCTTCCAGAACTTCTCTGCCACCAAAGCAATTTGTTTGGTGCCCACCAGAAATTTTACATATTTTTTTCAAGTCAAATAGCATTTTTTCCACTATATTTGAAAATATTGGACATTCCTAAAGAATACTCACTCAACAAGTGCCTCATATGTACCAGACACTGTGCTAGCACCAGGTTTTGTAAAGAAAAAAGTTGAAACAGTCTTTGCCTGGAAAGTTTCTTGAGGAAGTTGTATTTTATTGGCAGAAAAAACACATCTATAGATTCAAACAAACTAGATGCAGGGTAATATTAACTGAGGAGGTCATTGGTTATCAGGAAAACCTTCATATAAAAGGTGCTGCTCAAGCTGGATCTTATACAAAGCAGGGATTTTCTAGGAGGCAGAAGCAAAGAAGTGTATTACATGCATGAGACACAGCTAGTACAAAGGCCTAGAAACAGGAAATTGAATGGCATATACAAGTAAAGTAAGCAGGCCAGTGCACCAAGTGAGAGAGGCTACAGGGAACAGAAAAGGGGGCCCAGGACACAGCTTGGAATACATATGAAAGGATGATCCAGCAAAGGAAAATGAAATGAAGTGGTAAGACAGGCAGGAGAACCGAGAGAGAATAATGTCACAAAAACCCACAGGAGAAAGAGGATCTGGGAGAAGGTGGTCAGATTAAATAACGAAAAGGGAACAAAGAAGAAGGGGCTTGAGAAAAGGTCATAAAGATCTGGCAATCAGCAGATCACTGATAACTCTGGAGAGAGCAGTTTTGACTAAGCAGTGAGGTCAGAAGCCAGACTGCAGAGGTTCTGAACATAATGAGGAAACATAGCCAGTAAACATAGACAGCCTTTCCTTAAAGTTTAGCTGAGAAGGAGAGGAATGATATAAAGGATATAGCTTGCGGGGATGGCAGTGTCTAGTGAATTTTGTTTTGTTTTTTAAGGATGAAGGTAGCTTAGGTTTGATTGAAGGCAGTTGGTGTTCAGTCATTTCAATCATTTCCAACTCTTCATGACCCCATTTGGGGTTTTCTTGGCAATGATACTGGAGTGGTTTGCCATTTCCTTCTCCAGCTCATTTTGCAGATGAGGAAACTGAGGCAGAGAGGGTTTAGTGACTTGCCCAGGGTCACACAGCTACTAAGTGTCTGAGGCTAGACTGGAACTCAGGAAAATGAGTCTTCCTCAGCTCAGGCCTGACACTCTATCCACTGTGCTACCTACCTGCTCTCTTTGCAGGCAGTAGGCAAGTAAATTCATTGGGAGGGCACTTTACCTTCTGGAAAGAAAGACTACATGACAGTCTTATTATTCCCTTAAAATTGGCAACAGAAATATCAAAAAATAAGTAAAATTTTTTATTCTTACATGAAAATTGAAACATTTAAAATAAGCGAGCTGAAGAACACACTAAGTAAAATACATCTATTATACACACACACCCTCTCACACATACAAATATACGTAAAAGAAGGCAAAAGGCACTGAAAGTGATGAAAATGTACACTAAAAAAATTCTTAATATTAACAAAGTAAGAAATCCTCAAAGGCTCAAATGGTTAATGAGTTCACATTTATATTGAACTTTTAAGCTTTGCAAAGCACTTATTTTGACCCTTACAACAACCCTACATGAGGCAGGTGACTAGTACTTTCCTCGTTTTAATAAGATGTGGAAACTGAGAATTTAAATTGAAAAAAGTTAGAATACCAGTTCCTTAAGAGTAGAGATTGTTTTATTCTTTGGATTTGCACTGCCCAGCCCTAGCATGGGGCCTGATATGTAAGAGGTACTTAATAAATGCTAGTTGTGTGAATGAGGCTCAGAAATTCAAATGTCTTCATGTCCACTCCAGTGCTCTAGCTATAACACCACACAGCTTCATCTGCATAACAAACATATATATGAAATTAAATAACTAGAAATTTTAAAAATGACAAGAGGACAGAGAAAACATGAACACAGCTAAGAAATAATGAGAACTAAATGAAAGTAAGAAATCTGAGGAGATAATGGCAAAAGCCATCGAAATAACTGGAATAATTTTAAAACAAGAACAAAACTAAAAGTAGAAGAAATATAGTAGAAATAATGGCAAACGCTTTGGGACCAGAAAAGCTAGCTCAAAAAAAACCCACCACGGAAAAGATTTGGAAGCATTGTATATAAGGCAACAGATATAGAAGACTGATGTCTCTCCCTCATTACATATAGTTCAGGAAATAATTCAAGAAAATTTTTGAGAATAAAAAATGGGTGACACATGGCAAACTGAAGGAAGTCCTCTACAAAGGAAAAAAATAAAACACAACTCTCCCAGAAGATCATTGCTAAACTTCGATTTCAAAACACCAAGAGAAAATTCTCTTATACAGGAAAAAGATTACATACAAAAAAGTTAGTCGAAATCACACTAGAGTTTCCTATAAAAATTATAAATGGTTGAAGAAAACTTAAAACTCAATACATTTAAAATTAAAAATCCAAGGCTTAGATCCCAGGATATCTCCTAGCAAATCTAAGCATTCTGTTGGAAGGCAAAGGATTAACATTGAAAATGTAAAGAACCTCACAGAACTAATACAGAAAAACCCTCTACAGCAAAAGAATTTTCGGGACAAAGCTGGAGAGATAACCAGGGTAGTTATAACTGCTTTGAACAATACGAGTACAACTGCAGTGAAGACTGCTGGAGTTGGAATCAGAGTTGGATCATAGCTCTGAAACTTATGACTGGGTACATCACTCTGGGCCTTCAGTAAAATGAAAAGCCAGAATTTTATTGTGCAATAAGAAATTACAAATATAAGGAATTCAAAAAAATGAAAAGACTTTTCTAAACTGATACAGAATACAGCAGAACCAGAACATACATAACAAAAATACAAAGAACATTAACGAAGTATCAGGTCCAATCTTGCAAATAATGAAAGAAGTGGTCGACTGCAGAGATGATCTTCTGTGGCAGTGCTGAGGATAATTAAAGTATCCAAATGAAATATTTTGTGTTGCCTTTGTGTGCACAATAGAATCCACTCCTACATTTTTCCTCTCCAAAAAGACCCTGACGCCCATCCATTTATTGAGCTAAACCTTCGTTTTGCCTTCTGGTTTCATTTGTGGTGAAATTCTCAAGAATTACAGTTTGGGTCTTTCAGTAGCATGGTATAGTATATACTTTCCAGTATAGTAGTATGTAACTCAGTTAAGAGCCAATTATCTAATATTTAGAATACTAACAGAAAAATTAATGTCCCTATTCTGCCACTCTACCACCAACACTCCACAAGTACAAGGCCAAAATGGTCTGCTAGGGGACATTTTGTCTTTTTTTTCATGGTTGCCATGACCAAAGAATATATTACATAAAACCAGTCCATGGGTGAAGAGCCTCTCTATACTTAGCTACGCTAGTACTAGGAAAGTAGATATCTATTTCCAGGACCAAATTCAAAGCCTTTCCAAAGAGTAGAATCTATACTCTATTGACGTAGCTTTAGAGAAACCAAGGTCCCCTCCACACTACAACGAAACACCACAGTAAGACTTTGTGGAAAAATATTTACCCAGGGATAAGAACAATCATGATATTTGTATTGGGTAAAACTATGGGATGGTAGAGTTGGGTTTGAAAGAGAACAATGAATATTATCAGAAGGGCCAAAAATGAAACACCAATAAATAATTCAAAGTACACTGCAGATTAACTAAGAAAAAAAGTCAGTTACAGAAAAGAGAATGACAAGGAGAGCGTAGTTATGATGCCAAAGTGAAAGTACTTTCTGTCTAACAAAAGGGGGCCAACGATCAAATTTTTGAGATATTTTCTGAATAGCACAAAAAATAGAAATTCTGTTTAGTGTTATGACTGCTCAGTTTGGCTTAGTAACAGAAACCATAAATTAAAAATTGCATTCCCTTCTGATATAATAAAACTTTAACCATTAATGGTAATAGGAAGTCAAATTTGTCTTCTGAATGTTCAATTCAACAAGTATTTATTAAGCCTTGATATACAAGCACTGCTAGGTGATACAAAGGCAAAAGTAAAAGTCTTTGCCTTCAAGGAGTTCACATTCTCCCAGGTTTTTTTTAAAAAAAACATGTACCGAGAGATGTATATACATAAAACAAAGTAAACTGAAAAGAGTGAGAGCACTATTAACTCAAGCGGGGAACAAATCAGGCAAGGTGTCACAGGAGGTAGCAGCTGAGCCTAAGCTCAAAGAAACACAAGGATTCTGAGATGCAGAGACTACAAGGTAGTGCTTCAATCATGTGGAACAGCTTGTTCAGATGCACAGAGATGTAATGTTAAGCTCTGGAAATTGCAAGAACACAGAGTTTATCAAGTGGAGTAGTATCAGTGCTAGAAAGTGAAGTTAAGAACAGTAGAAGACTTTAAGTGTCAGGCTGAACAGTTTTACCTTTGACCTAGAAACCTCAGAGATGGCCTCAAGGTTTTTGAGAGCATGAGAATGATACGCTCAGATATTATATTTTATTTTAGCAGCTCTGTAGAGGAAACATTAGAGCAAAGACTAAAGGCAGAGAGACCTATTAAGTTATTACAGTAGGACAGGTGAGAAATGATAAGGGCCTTAATAAGTGCTAAGTGAGGGAGACAAAGGCATGTCACTTAGTTTTGCTGGGTTGACACAATCAAAGGATTTTTGACCAATGTTAACTTAGCATCTGTGAAGGAACTGTTAAAAACCCCTACATGGATGACCGCCTTTAAGGCAGGGAGTAGGGAAGACTAGAGCCTGCTTTCTGCCAATAAACTAGGAATGGCTTTTACATTTGTTAATTCCATAAAACCATTTTAAAATATAGACAGGCACACTAGTGGATTGTTGGTGCAACTATGATTTAGTATACCAATTTTGGAAAGCAATTTGGAACTGTCTGACCCTACTCTACCCCCCCCACTCAATATAGGCCCATAGGTTCCTATTACCTCCAGGATTAAATATAAAATCCTGTGTGTGTTTGGCTTTTAAAACTCTTTACAATCTGATCCTTTACTACTTTTTCAGTCTTCTTACACCTGACTCCCTTCCACATAATCTATGATCCAATGACATTGGCTTCCTTACACTTCCTTTCAAATTTCACTCCTCTCTACTTTTGTGGCTGTTACCCAGGTCTAGAATGCAGTCCCACCTTGTCTCTCCCTCAAGACTTCCAAGGCTTCCTGCAAGTCTCAGCTAAGATCCTACCTTAAAGAAGACAACTCCTTGTCCCTCTCAGTGATGGCATCTTCCCTCTAAGATTGCTTCCAACATGGTCTGTTCATATCTTATATACAGTTGTTTACATACAGTTGCTTATATACATGTTGCTTTCCTCCCTAGACTGTAAGTTCCTTGAAGGTAGGGTGTGTTTTTGACTTTATTTGTAACCGCAGCACTTAACCACAGTGTCTGGTACATAGTATGTACTTAATAAATGCCTATTGACTTGCTGAAATAAAGTGACTAAAATCGTCACACTTTCTGACCCAGAGACAGGCGTTACCGCTATTCAGTCGCTTCTGAATCTTCATGACTCCACTGGAGGTTTTCTTGGCAGAGATACTGGAGTGATTTGCCATTTTCTTCTACAGCTTATTTTAGAGATGAGGAACTGAGGCAAAGAGGGTGTAAGTGACTTGCCCAGGATCACGCAGGTAGTTAGTGTGTGAGGCTGGATTTGAACTCAGGAAGAATCTTCCTGACTCCAGGCCTGGCCCTTTATTCACTTTGCCACCTAGCTGCCTGGGGTTGGGGGCCGGGGCAGGGGAAGAGAGAGAGATGGGGGAAGACATACAGACAGAGACATACTATGCATGAACTGACCCACACCAAGGTCATTGAGAAAAAGAAAAGTTCCCATATGTGTGAAAACACTCATGGCAGCATTTTTTGTGTGGCAAAGAAGTGGAAACAAAGTAGATCCTGACATACTAAGGAATGGCTAAAGAAATAAAGCACATGAAAGTAATCAAATATTACTATGATGTAAGAAATTGCATTTATGATATATACAGAGAGGCATGGAAACACTTAAATGAAGGAAGTAAAGAAGTAGAGCCAAGAAAACAATACACACAATGACTACGGCAACACACAAATGGAAAAAAATAGCCACCACAAAACAATCAAAAGTGAGTGTTGTAAAATTACAAAGAACAAACATGGCCTCAAAGAAAAAATAAAAAGATTCACTTTACTCCTTTGTAGAGATGAGAAACGTAAAGTCGTAGAATACAGCATATATTTTCAGGGGTTTTTGTTGTTTTAATCAATTTTTGCTGTTTTTCCTCTTCTCTTTAAGTATTAAGAAAAAAAAGAATATTTAAAACATCCCTTGTTGTACAGAATGACTCTATGGGAGGTACAGAGGAGGAATATCGGTAAATTGGAGCACCAAAAATACTACAGCAGCAAAATGTATTATTAAAAAGAGCATGGAGAATAGGACAAATGTTATACTGATTTCAAAAAAGAGAAGACAGCTTGCAAACTACACACTTGCTGATGATAGCCAAGATTATGAAACAATTTTTAAAAGAGCAATGAACTAAGATGTACCATGGAATAATCAAGAAATGGTGATCTCAAACTAATCTGATAGCCTTTTTTTGGACAGGGTAGATGACAGGAATATCAAAGATTTGACAAAGCATCTGACGAAGATCTTTCATGTTATACTTGTAGACAAGATATTAAAATGAGGGCTCAATAACTCTTCAGCTAGGTGGATTCAAGACATATCAGAAACTTTAGAGAATGTCAAGTTAAACTCCCTTATTTTACAAATGAGGAAATTGTGGCCTAGATATGTTCAATTTTATTTTTAAGTACCTACCATAGATAAAGTACGGCTGGTGAACAGAGTTAAATGATACACAGAGCACAAGAAAAATAAGAACTGAAAAAAAGCCACTAGATTCAGTATTTAAACACTAGTTTAGAATAATGAAAAATGTAGTTTTTGTTAGGAAAGGGGGATCAGATAGAAAAGTGAATAGGAAGGCAAGAAATAGAAACCAGAGTATGTGTGACTTGTAGGAATATGACTCGGAAAAAGATGTAGGATGACAGCTAGAGATGGCTGGATCAAGCAAAAATTTGTTGTGTTTTTTTAAAGGACAGTGTAGACCTTTGTAGCTTTGTAGGTAGCAAGGAAGGAGTCAATGGATAGGGAGATACTGAAAATGAAAGAAAGAGCATTTGAATGAAGGGTCCAGCTGCAAAAGGAAACAAGAAGGGATGGAATCAAGGACACAAGTGGAGAGATTTAGTCTGGGTGAAGAGAAAGGCCACTTCTTTATGAGACTAGAGTACAGGAGGAGAGAATGAAGAATGTTAAAATGCTGAGGTATACAACAGCAGACATGAGGGAACTCATCATTTTCAGGGGCCTATTTTCTCAGATAATAAGCTGATGTGAGGTTCTCTGCTGAATGGAAAGGTATAGCACAGAACACTTGAGGAGAGAAGTCTGGAATAATCACGGGAAGAAGGGGATCAGTTTGCGATACAGAATCCATTAGAGAATAAAAAAGGACTGTGGAATAACTCTGAGGACCCAGTGGAGTAACATAAATCTGCAGTGAAGTCAATTTGCTTGGTTGTGTCATAACCAGTCATATACTACAGCATGTGCAGAGAAGCAGAGGAGGTGAACAGCAGAGGTAACCCAAGATTCAAGAATGAGCAGTGACTGGACAAGGGGGAAAGGAATTTGAGAGCAGAAGTGGGTGACAGTAGTTGAACTGGTGAACTACAGGGTCAACATTTTCAAGGAAGGAAAGTAAGACCAGCATTGAGGTGATGACGGGAGGAAAGGTCTTGGAGAGGTCCCAGAATAGGTATAGG
>JAQQSZ010012744.1:0-11931 GCA_028646595.1 Phalanger gymnotis | reverse complement strand
TAATTGAGAGTGATAGGGAGGTGAGAGTTGAGCTTGTGGGAGTGAGATCACTAAGGAATAAGAATATTGGGATAGAGGTGAAAAGAGCCAAGATTTGAACTTTTGGAAATCCTTTATTTTAAAGTTTCTTTTCAACTTTAAAGTTTTATGATTCCGTGAAAACATAAACTTACTCCAAAATGTCAAGGTCCTATGATCTCTGATACAGAAAAGTCTGAGAGAATATGGAAAGGCTCAGAAGGTTTTACTAAGGACACAGATGTTGCAGACCTTGTAACATAGTCATCAATGAGCAAAACCTTAAGAGTTTTCTATTCCAAAGACTTCAAGCAGTGCACAATATAGCCCCATGTACATACTTCGTGATTATAAGACCTTAGAGTAAGAAGGGTCCTCTCTAAGGAATTAAGAATGGAACACAAAGAAACACAAGGCAAGCCACCCGAGATCTCCTGAAGTTACAGTACCCTGCCTTGAAGAGGTGCTACTCAGCTTTCCTATACCCCCTGTAAACACAGCCAGCTCTGCAATCATGGTTTTAGAGGCCATTTTAGGAATATTGGCCCAGAGACTCTGGCTTCCCCTCATTTTTTCAATCTAGTGCTTGCAAACTGCCTCAGATTGGGAAAGTGGCTGAAACCCTCATTAAGAGTATGGCAAAGATGACTGCCTTCCTGTTTCCACAACTCATCTGCCCAGCCTCCCTAATTGCAGTAGTACAAAAGAGAATTACAGTGGTTCAAATACTTAAACCATCTGCCATTTCCAAATACAGGGATTTTTTTTTTCAGGACCCTGGTGATCTTCCACTTAACCTTAGGGTTCCAAGAAAGAAAGTTTAAAAATGTATAAACAAATAAGGTCCAATTGGGCCATAAAAATAGGAAATCCTATAACAAGCAGGTTAGGAATTTTAATCCAAATGAAAAACATCTTCCCTGGTCTGCAAATCAGTACTGATGGTCCATGTAAACAGACTGAGAGGTGGAGTAGATTTGGACCTTTCAACTGAACTTTGGCTGGGCTGGGCTATTTCCAAAGGCTCTTTTTAAATTTTTTTTTTTGTGTGTGTGTGTGTTGAGGTTCCAATAAGCAGCTGGGCAGGATCAGATCTATGTGGCTTTTTTCACTTTGCAGGGGAATTTTTCTTCTTACACTCTTAACAAGGAGAAAACATCACACGATTCCAGTCTCAAACACAAGCTCAGCTGGAGCTGCCAGTGATGGAGAAGCGCTGTTTCCTCAATTATCCAGTACCAAGAACCTTAGTACTGGATAATTGTGGCCTCTGGGTTATTCTGGCATTAGTTCAAGTGAGTGACTCTGAGCGGTAGGCAACCTGCCATTCACTGGAATTATCCACAAAGAAGCTGGCCAGGAAACATGTCCATCCTGAAAGTCATCAGGTTAACAATGTTTTCATCGTGTTCCCTTTTAGGTCAAGAATATAGGCTCCTGACTGTCTATGGGATCAGGCCCAGATTCCTTGGCCTGTCATTTAAGGTCCTCTAATCTGGCTACATTCAACCTATCCTCCCAAAGCCTCTACTGAAGGAGGGTGCCTAGGAGGACCATCTCTTCATTTCCAATCCAGCTCTAATTGTTTGGACTCCTCTATCACATCCCCTTACATGGTACCTACCTACTACTGCTTTTTAGCTTCCTTCTGTGTGCTATCTTCCCCATTAGACTGCAAGCTCCTTAAGGGCAGGGATTGTCTTTCTTATGCATATCTGAATCTCCAGCACTTAGCACAGTGGTTGGCACACTGCAGACATTTAAGAAATATTTATTGACAGATTATCCAACATGAATTCACAATTCCCCTGTTCAGTAAGTATGGAAACTTATTTTCTGATGATCAAAATCGTACTCTTTCTTCAAGGCCTAGTTCAAGCCCCACCAAATGGTTCAAGTCCCACCCCTACCACTTGCAACCTGTGTAACTTGGCTTCTCTGGGTCCTTCCTCTGTAAAATGAGTAGCTTTGACTTGGTGGCTTCTGAGGTTTTTTCTAGCTCTTAATCTATGATCCTATACTTTAAGTAAGCCTTCCTCAATGACTTCGGTACATCCCGATCTCTCCTCTCCCAGAACTAAATACATGTTTTAAACCATAACACTTCATACCGGATCACATATGCCCTGTATGGATCATTGCTTTCTAATTATTTCACGAATCTAGTTTGTCTCCCTAATGAGACAATAAGTTGTTTAAGTACACGGACTGTCTAACATTTTGCCATATCCCAACAACACCTAGAGAAATGCTAACTACAGAGAAGAAGCTCAATAAATACATGCTGATTAACTGATAATAGGGCCTAGTAAAATTAAGTGAGCTAAAAGTTTTAAAATCAATCTGTGAGGATAAAAAGTAGGTAAATTTATATAATGCTTTATCCTTTACAAAGCACTTTGCATGCATAATATTTGATTTCATAAGTTATGTGACCTGGATAGTCCAGGAAATTAATGATAATAATACTGATTATTATTATATTATTATTATAACATTATATGATACTATAATTATTGTTTTACAAGTGAGGAAACTGAGACTCAGAGAAGTGCCCAAGGCCACAAAGTTAGGTAGCAAAATACTGTAGCAGAGCAGGATTTGGACAAAATTGACAAGATGACATAAACCTAGAAGTGGGTGGTGGGGATAGTGAGAGGATTCAAATTCACATCCTTTAAAGAATGGACAAAGGGACTGGGGATATTTGTCTCAGAGAAGAGAAAGCTCACTGGGAGCAATAATTTGATTATATGCAGTAGTGTATAGAGAGCCAGCCTTAGAGAGAGGAATATCCAGGTTCAAGTCTTGCCCCAAGGCAAGACACAAGGCCCCAAGGCCGGTGCTGTTTGTACTCTGCCAACGCAATGTAATAGTATATGGCATTTGGGGTTCTCTCCATAGAGAGGCAGATAAAGTATTTATTAAGAACTGAATATGTGCCTTAGTTATGCTCATCTATTACCATCCATGAAGCCCGTCTGTGTTCGTGGTATTCACTCCTTCTTCTCCAATCAATGAAAATTAGTAAGATGAATAATGTTATAAAACCCTTTTTAGGTATGAAGGTGAGCCTTCTACTTCTACTACTAATTCAACTGTCACTTCTAGTGCTTTTAAAGCAATCTGAAACTCCTGGCAAATACTCTATCACAGTCCAGACTTTCCATTTCCATAACAACATATTATAGTGCTTCTTGGGGAACCCTTTCCTACTCTGGAAACTCGGTCCTGGGGAATGTCTCTTTAATTCTGTTGTTTCACTTGTTCCTATGACTCCTTCCTTTAAAAATACTTTCCTTTAAGCAGATGTAAACCTTAATTAACTTAAGTATTTGAGGCAACTAGGTGGTGCAGGGTGTCAGGCCTAGAGTCAGGAAGACTCATCTTCCTGAGTTCAAATCTGGCCTCACACACTTGGTAACAGCTATGTGACCCTAGGCAAGTCACTTCACCCTGTTTGCCTCAGTTTACTCATCTGCAAAATGAGCTGGAGGAAGAAAGAGCAAATTATCCAGAGCCCCATTATCTTTGCCAAGAAACTTCCAAATGGGATCATGGAGAGTCAGACATGGAGAGTCCCTAATTAAAAAAAAAACTACACAGTTGCTCTATTTGCCTCATTCCTTTTGTGTGGCTCACCAGTAACATGCCCTTGGTGCTTAGGGTTGTGTCAGAACTGCAAATAAATTGAGAAATTAAGTGCTTAGGTGGGACAATGCTGGAGTTCTGGGGTTTTTTTTACATCTTCTCTTAGTGCCTGGAGGAGGTCCAGGACTTACGGCATGACAAATTCTGCGTCTAACCTTCTTGGCAGCGACTTACTAACATTAGGGCACTAAGTGATCGTTAGAATATGTACTCTAGCTTCAGAGGAGCATGAAAGTTCAGATGTCATCTTGATTCTGCATGTTTGTATCACTTCTCATCGGGAGCAGTGGGTGAATAGCCTGAAAAACTCTTCTAAGTCTCCTGCTGTTTTCATGACTTCATTATTAATTTTATGTTACAATAATACATTACTGAAATATCCCACTGAATGGCACTGATGAGGGATTGCAACCCTATGAAACTCAGAAGGGCAAAATTAATTTTTCTTTAATTACTATCATTTACTCTTCATTATAAACTTATGTTTTCAAACTCATGCAGATTCAGATCCTTGCTAATGCCATTTAATAGGCTCTTAGCTTGGCTTTAATTGTCACTAGGGGGAGCTAAAACAGCTAGAAACTTTGCAGCTCTTTTCATTGTTCCAACAAACAGTAAGTAATTAAAACTATTTTAGGGGGTGAAATAAAGCAGAAATCTATATTCTACAAGTTTTTCCTTTTCTTCCTTTCATTTATATTCTTTTTTTCAGCAGATGAGTCTGTTCTCTTTCATTATTCCACTAAGGATCACTATTAAAACAAATTCCAAATCACCGCCCCGCACCCCCCCCCCCCCCCCCCCCCCCCCCCCCCCCCCCCCCCCCCCCCCCCCCCCCCCCCCCCCCCCCCCCCCCCCCCCCGCCCCAGCACAAAAATAAAGAGTCCTGGACTGGGAATTGGGAAGCCTGTGTCCTAATTGCCAGTAATGCCTTATTGTGACCTTGGGAGAGTTATAGAGTTGCTCTCTATAAAATGCAGGAGGTTTGGACTGGATGGTATCCAAAGTCCATCCCAGCTTTTAATTTTTGTGATTCTCAGATGCTAAAAGTCCAAATCCCACCACTTGCAGTTGAAATACTGAAAATAACAATATAAGTTTGTATTCCTTTATAATTTTCCTCTTTTAGTGAAAGTTGTGGGATTAAAGAAGAAAATCCTATATGTTTATCAGGCCACTTTCCTCTTTTCCCTCCTTTAGTCTAGCTCTGGAAGTTCTAGGAAAGGCCATCTCTGAAGCCTACCCTGTGTTGGGTGGAGATTAATGGTGACACTTTCTCTTGTGTTGTCATTTAACATGTCTAAGGGTTCAGGATTAAGCTTTACTATCAGATGCTAATCTTAGGGTGTTTTCAAGGTTCTGTGGCCAAGATAGATAGAAGTATGTTGCACTTTAAAAGGAGAAGGAGGAGGAGGAGGAGGAGGAGGAATACAAGTAGGAGAAGGAGGAGGAAGACAAAGAAACTGACCTCCCCCCACCAAAAGATACTTTTAGTACGGTAGTCCCGGAGGTTGACTATGAAGCCCCACCTAGCAGTAGCTGCTACCAAAATCCTAATCAATCTACTATGGGTCAGGTCCTGCACTATAAGTGTTAGGGATACAAGTACAAAGAATGAAACTATCCCTACTTGGAAAGATTATATATTCTAATGGGAAGATAAGTACATGTACATATGTACGGCAAAAATATAAAGTTAAGAAATCTACATATGATTATATCCACGAGTGTGTGTGTGCGTGTGTGTGTGTGTGTGTGTGTGTGTGTGTGTGTGTGTGTGTGTACACATTAGTGTAATACAAATACAAAGTAGTTTGGGAGGGAAAGCACTAGCAGTTGGGGAAATCAGGAAAGACTTCCTGAACAAGATGGTTCTTTGAGCTACATTTTAAAGGAAGATCAGGGTTCTTTGAGATGGAAGTAAGGAGGGAATGCATTCCAGGAATGGAGGATGGTCAGTGCAAAGTAGGTAGGAGATAGAGTGACGTATATGAGGAAAAGAAAGCAGACCAGTTTGGCTAGATTACAAACTACAAGAGGAGATTAATATCCACTGAGGCTGGAAAGATAGTTTGGGGCAAGACTGTGAAGGATTTTAAAAGCTAAACAGAGGAAATTATATTTTATACTAGAGGTAATAGCAAACCATTGGAGTTGATTGAATAAGAAGGAAGGAAGGAAGGAAGGAAGGAAGGAAGGAAGGAAGGAAGGAAGGAAGGAAGGAAGGAAGGAAGGAAGGAAATAAGTACTTACAAAGTACCTCCTATGCACCAGTAACTGCTAAGTGCTTTATAAATATTGTCTAATTTAATCCTCACAACAACTCTAGGAGGAAGGTGTTATTATTATCCCCATTTTACAGATGAGGAAACTGAGGCAGGCAGAAGTTTAAGTGATTCTGTGTGCCCAGGGCTGTGCTCAAACAGGTAGTAAACATCTGGGTTTTCCTGCCTCCAAGCTGAGAGAGAGAGAGAGAGAGAGAGAGAGAGAGAGAGAGAGATTGAGAGAGAGAAAGACAGAGAGAGAGAAAGAAAGGGACAGCAAGATAGAAACAGACAGAGACGGAAGGGAGAAAGAGAAAGATAGGGAAAGGCATATAGAGAATGACTGAAGATGCGGTCTGGAGCAGAAGATGGAAGGGGGTGCTATCAATTGTACATTTAGAAGGTTGGCCTTGGCAAAAAGGGCTACCTCTTTCTTAGAGACTGGGAGAAGGTGTAAGAGAGTGGGAGGTGATGTCAAAGGCTTTTGAGATTAAGAGAATGGCAGAAGAGCAAGCTCACATCAGATGGCCTCAGTTGTCTCAGGGAAGCAAGGTCCTTAGCTGGGGAGGAGTAGGTGTGGTGGGCTGGAGGAGGGAAGATGAGGTTTGGAATAGGATTACCTTGTAGCGCCTAGGGCCCAACTGAGAACTTGATGCTAAAAAATTTATAATTTACCCAGTCAACATGATTGTGAGACTTTGTACAGCTTTATTCAACAGCTGGTTAGTAGTAACAAAAAAAAAAAGTAGCTGGTAATAGTCATCAAGGACTGGGGCATGGGGAAGTAAGGGAGTTGGAGAGAGAATCTGTGAAAATGTGTGGCTTCTGGGAACCTAACCAACCACATATAATTGCCTGTTACAAACAAAAAAAGGTCTCTACATGCCACCTGCCTGCTGATTTCCACCCAGAAGTGTATTTGAAACTGTTGCCACAAGACACTGATGAATAACAAATTAAACACCTAAAGTATATAAAATTCTATGCTAAGTTCTGGGAAAGATACAAGATTTACATAGAAAACAGTCACTGGCCTTATGAAGCTTAAAGTTTCGTAAGAACTTTCACTATAGAAGATGTTTACAAAACTACTAAAGATATCTTGAGTCTGGGGAAAGGTTAAGAGGGTTGAAAATTAGAGGGATGGCTTAGAAGAGCGGAAAGAACAATGATCTGGGAATCAGAGGACCTGGGCATAAAGCCTACCTCTGAAGACTCTGCTTGGCCCTGGGCAAGTCATCTGACTTCCACAGGCTACAGTTTCCTCAACTGTGAATAAGAGGGTTGGAATAGATGGCTTCCAACACTGCAGCTAGAGAGTTAAGATCCAGTAAGATTTTCCTATTTGTAAGTTCCACAAGGGCAAAAATTTGTCTCATTCATCTCTGTACCCCACAAAGTTTCTTGTGTAGTACCTCGTACACAGGAGACACTCAAATTGGATGCTTCTGCAATGAAGAAAGTCACAGGGCTTATTTGTGATAGGGAGCTACAGGGATGCCCAGGTATTGTCAGGAAGCCCTGATGGGTATAAATAGTAGACTAGGTATAGCAGTGGACAGAATGTTGGGCCTGCCATCAGGAAGGCCTGAGTTCAAATATGGTCTCAGACACATAGTAGATGGGTGAATCCTAGGCGAGTCACTTAACCCTATTTGCCTCAGTTTCCTCAACTGTAAAATGACCTGGAGAAGGAAATGGCAAACCAATTCAGTACCTTTGCCAAGAACCACCCCCCCAAAAAAAAGAGTCACAAAGAGTGAGAAATGACAAAAATGACTATACAGTAACAACAAGCACAGAGTATTCTTCATCTTGCTTATTTTGTGTGGCACTGAATTAGAAGCTTCATGGTCTGGGTTAAGCCCTATTTTTACTAAAGATCTTTATTAATGATCTGGAAGAGAGGGTAAACAGCACATTAATTACATTCACACATATTAAATTGGAAGGTGCTGTGAACCACTTACAAGAGGAGAGAAATAATATCAAGCAGCCAGGCTTAATAAAGAAGTTGGCTTACTGCCTTCTTGGCTTTCGAACATGTGTGATCATAACAAGTACTTAACACCTAAATGGTGTTTTGTATTTTTAAAGTGTTCGACAGTCATGATTGTGATCTGCACTGTTAGCGATTTGTATAAAAAAAAAAACAAACAAAACAGAAATCATTATTCAGCATACTCTTTTAGAATTTGGGGCAAGGAAATAGGCCCTATGGCCAAAGGCCTGGGAATGAGAGACAGTAACCATTGTAGATCAAATTACCCCTTCATGACTGGCTAATATAAGGATAAGTAGATATTTGATCTCAGCTGTCCCTCAAGGATAGTAATCTAGGGTTGAGCATTTACATTTCCTGGCCCTCTCTGCCCCAGACAAAGTATGAAGAATGTAGAAGGAAAGGTGTTGGCTACCTCAGTGGGCAAAAAGGAGCTTTCAAGTATCAATTAGTCTGCTTTCACATTTAGATCATGGCTAAATGGCACTCATAGTTTTTAAGACTATTGACACAACTATCTCCATATCCTTTCAAAAGCCAAATCTTGTAAATATTTTTAAGTGTCTACATAAGAATCTTTGTTCTTGTTGAAGGATGTATGTGTTGGGGAGAAGGGATTTAAAGGGATTTCATTTATTTTTGTCTTAAGTCCTTTGGAAATACCTATCTGTCCTGTGACAGAAATCAGAGCCATTCAAAGACATGGGGCACTCCCTTGCTCCTGAAGCCACATAACTAGCTAGCAAGGGAGACAAAATTATAATTGTCATCACTGTCTGTGATTGATTAAGGGAACAATGGGGTCCTGAACAAATTGCCTTGAAGTCATAGCTACAAAAGTCAAGTCAGGTGCAAGGGGTTCACTGGTTTATGCTGATATGATATTAGCCCCCTTCTAGATTCCCTGAAAGTTTTCTCAGAGAGATTGTGTATGCTATTAGCAAATTTCCTTTGGATTAGGAAGCTTTGCCTTGCCATGTTTGGTAGCTGGCCATGTTCAGTGTGTGTGTGTGTGTGTGTGTGTGTGTGTGTAGGGGAGAAGCATGTGTGTCTGCACTTTCTCACAAGCAGTTTCTATCTTTTCTGTACCCTTCATGGGCTGGAGTTTCCTCATGCAATTTCTTTGGTCTGCTCCTCCATTTGGGGAAGAGGAAAACTGCCAGTTATTCTAGGGCTAGGCATGGAACTGACCTGAAAGGGAAAGACTGCAAAGGGCTATGAAACTGTACATACACTAGGACCCAACAATACCATTACTAGATCTGTACCCCAAAGAGATCAAAGAAAAAAGGAAAAAAAGACTCAAGTACAAAACCATTTATAGCAGAGATTTTTGTGGTGGCAAAGAACTGAAAACTGAAGGGATGCCTATTGATTGGCAATGATTGAACAAGTTATGGTAAATAATTTTGATGGAATACTATTGAGCTACAAGAAATGACAATGGTCATTGTTTCACAGAAAAAAAAAAACCACAGTTAGACTTATATGAGCTGAAGCAAAGTGAAGTGAGCACAATAGGAGAACATTGTACACAGTAACAGCATTATAGTAACAATAATCAACTGTGAAAGACTTAGCTACTCTGATCAATAGAATGATGGTGATCCATGACAATTTACAGGACTCATGAGGGAAACTGCTATCCACTTTCAGAGAGAGTACTGATGAACTCTGAGTGCAGATTAAAGCATATTTTCATTCACTTTATTTTTCTTGCTTTTTACCACCTTTCACGACATGGCTAATGCAAAAATATGTTTTGCAAGACTTCATATGTATAATGAGTATTTTTTTTTTTGGCTTTTCTATAGGTGGGAAAGGGCTGGGAAGGAGGGAGAGAATTCAGAATTGAAAATTATTTTTTTTAAATTAAAGAATAAAGGAAGGGCTGCATGCCAGTGTTTGCTTTGGCTTAACGTGTTTAAGTCCCTACCTATATTTCCCATTACAGCAAAGGTTCTTAACCTTTTTTTGCGTCATGGATCCCTTTGGCCATCTGGGAAGCTTAAGGATTCCTCAGAATAATGCTTTTAAAAGTGTAAAATAAAATACATAGGCTTTCAGGAGAAGTCAAATTTATTGAATTATCATTATGAAAATATTTTAAAATCCAAATGTATGGTCCCCAGGTTATAAACCCTGGTAATTAAAGGATACAACCCAGGATATATGCCTTGTATATCCATCCATATTGTGTATTCTACTTTCAAGAAGGAGGATCTGTGACTTGTAAGGGGTTGTACATTTGATCATGAGAGGTGATAGTGTAGTAGATAGGCAGCTGGCCTTGGAGTCAGCTGATAAATCATATCCTGGCTGTATGACTGGGCAAGTCACTTCACCTCTCACTATCCTATGCAAGAATATATTCTGCAAAGCAGATGTTAAACTGCACTGGCAGAAGAGAGTTCTTCTTTTTGTGGTCCTGATACCAAAGAAATCACAAGTCTAATCCTATATAGACATACATACATGCACATACATATATACACTCATATATATATGCATACATATATATCTATCTCTCCCTATAATTTCTCTCTTCCTTCTCCCTTTCCTCTTTCCCTTTCCATTTCCCTTCCCCCCTCCCTCTTTTGTGGCTATAGCTAGGTGGCAGAGTAGATGGAGTGCTGAACCTGGATTGAGGAAGATCTCAGTTCAAATCCAGCATCAGACACTTGCTAGTTATATGACCCTGGCGAAGTCACTTAATCACTGACTGTCTCAGGTTCCTCAACTATAAAATGGGGGTAATGACAGTGCCTACATCACAGGGTTGTTTTGAAGATCAAATGCGAAAATATTTGTAAAGCACTAAGCATAGTGCCTGGTACATAGTAGGTGCAATATAAATGCTTCTGTGTGTGTGTGTGTGTGTGTATGTATGTATGTATGTATGTAAGCTATCTATCTATCATATCTCTATCATCTAATCATCATATGCCTACGTTTGCCTACCCTGTAGGCAATTTGTGGATAAAGAACTAGATTTGGAGTCAGGAAGACCTAACTTCATTCTATCCTCAGATACTTAACAGCTGTGTGACCCTGGGCAAGTCTCTTAACTGCTGTCTGCCTCAGTTTCTTCATCTGTAAAATGGGAATGATAATAGCACTTATTTCCTGGGTATATTGTTGTAAGGATAAAATAAGAAAATATTTTGTAAGGCTTTTCATAAACCTTAAAAAGGCATATAAATGCTAGCTATTGTTACTATCTTTTCAAGGACTCTCTTGGCTGTAGTCTCAGCATCCTTCATAATATGTCCACAACATAAAGCTCAATAAAGTCTATTACAGAACCACCATCTATCTTTGAAGGGCCATCAAAAGTGTCACATCATCCAATTTTGCAATTTGTGTCAGAAAGTAATAGGAACTATAGTCTCGTAGACATAACAGGAAGAATTCAGAATGCTGGATGAACCCATCTGATACATTTAGACACAAGTATAAAATTTACAAAAAAAAAAATACCCAAAAAACAAAACCACCAAACAAAACAAAACAAAACAAAACAAAATCTTATGTTTCTTTTTCCAGCCACAATGTAACTTGCCTTGACAGTAGGATAACATCCGTAGATTTAGGCTTTTTTGGTCTTGACATTGTAATGCTGTCTCCACAGGCTTGCGCCAATTTGTTTCTGACATCTTCACATTAGATCATTTCTTCCAAGGATTTACTTGGACATTGTTTTATTTCAGCTGCCAAGATCTGCCAAGATAAGCTCAGCTCTATAGATAAAAGGTTTCAAATTTGGGGGCTTATTCAATTAAAGCAGTATTCGCCTCTAAAATTAGGCTCAACACTTAAACTTGGCATAGAAATTGAGACAGGTGCAATGGAGAGGGAGGAATGAGCTGTGGTCCAAGAATAGCTGGATTTTGTGATTGTCCTTGAAGTTTAATGAAAAAATATAGTATTCTACCAAACTGCAAAAACAAGAATATTCAAGGTTCTATAAATCCATTTGGCCAAATTAAAAAAAAA
>JAQQSZ010012743.1:0-11931 GCA_028646595.1 Phalanger gymnotis | reverse complement strand
TATTAAATGCCAACATTGATATAGTCTTTTAAGGTTAGCAAAGTGCTTTTTGCTTATTATCTCATGTGATCTCACAGAAACCTTCTAAGGTAGGTGCTATTATTATCTTCATATTACAGATGGGGAAACTGAGACCAGGAGTTTTAGTGACTTACTTGGGATCAAATAACAAATAGACCTGAGATGGGATTTAAGCCCAAGTATTCCTGACACTAGGTTCAATACTCTGTCTCTTATGCCATGATCCCTCATGGTATGTTGAGACATGTGATACCATGAGTCTTATTGTTGAGCCCTTTGTCTCCTGTGGATTTCTAAGAATCTCATCTACCATTCTTCCTACATTTTAGTGATTCTCCATGGTTTCTAGCTTTGTAGATACAATAGGCTGTTTCCTTCTGTCCTTTTTCTCTTTTAAAGTCTTGTTTATTAGATTTGTTGTAGAGGCAACATAGTACATTGGCAGGGTCATTTACCCCGTCCACATTCTAGGCATCTCCATAAATGGCAGGTTGCAGAGAAGGAACTGATCTATATTGGTAGAGACTTTTTCCATCTGAGAATTGTCCATACCAATAAAATCAGAGGTCCAGTTCCCATCCCTCCCCCTTGTAAGACTCCAGACAAATAAATTATTTACAGTACTACTTAGATAAATCTCATCCCTAGCAAGAATCCCATTATTCTTTTATTTCAACTATACCATACGAATTAGCAATAAAATAATCAATATAGTTAAGTTTGAGTCAGTCACTTTGATTCAGAAGGAGACAAAGCAAATATATTATTATTCATATTTTGTTGCAATTTTGATTGTCATTGTTTTCTTCATTAATTAAAATGTAGTTTAATTTTTAAAATTTTATTTAAGAATTTACTTTGTCTTTGGTAGTATTCATACTTAACATTATTTATGATAATTAAGATAAAAATACAATAAACATGTTGCTTCAACTTAACTATTTTCTAAGTAATGAACAAATCACATCAATTTTTAAAGCCAACAAATCAAAATACATGGTACTCAATAATTCTTGTTAGGTGTTTGCTTCTTAGAACTCACACCTCTTCCCTAAGGGAACGTGTCATATGGGATGATTATTGTCTCCTCTAAACTTTCTGGTATTATAATTTTGAGAGATACTTTTGAGTCCTTTGGAGAGATGAGAAGCTATGAAAAAAAAAGTCAAGCAGAAAAGTATAAATACAGGTAAGGTGCTTTTGGTGATTAGTTCAAATACTGGTTCATTGGGGAAAATAAGATTTCATAAGACAAAAGATAAGGTGATTCAAAATAATTTACTTTTCATTAGTATATATTTTGTTTCTTTCTAGTTCCATTTTGTTTCTTTCTAGTTCCATAAATTATTCCATTCTGATGATTTTGCAAGGCAGTTTTTATACAGATTAGACATTCTGTATAAGTTTGGCCTTCCCAGTGTAGCATACCCAAACCTCAGGAATTGCATAGCAGGAGAAAATGAAGATTTTTCTTGTGTTGTAAAGATCCAATAATCTTATCTTAACTTTAGAGTCTTAGGTTGCAACTGGCTTATTTGTATCATTCTAGAAACTAGAGAATTTGAAATCAACAGAATTGCAAGAGAAAAATATGGCCTCTACCAACCAACAAAGTGGAGATGTTCAGTTCTGCTTTCACAACATCAGTGGTTCCTGTATGAAGACTCCATGGTCTCTTGGCATTCGGACCAGTCTCTATGGCATCTTGGGCTTCATCACAATCCTTACAGTAGGTGGGAATCTTCTGGTAATTTTTTCAATTATGTATTTCAAACAACTTCATTCTCCTTCCAATTTCTTGGTTGTGTCCTTGGCCTTTGCTGATTGTTCTTTGGGACTGACTGTTCTTCCCTTCAGCACAGTAAGGTCTGTTGAAACATGTTGGTACTTTGGGGACAGATTCTGCAAGTTTCACTCTAGTTTAGATATCTGTTTTTGTTTAGCATCTATGTTTAACTTATGCTTTATCTCTGTTGATCGATATGTGGCCATTACTGACCCTTTGCTTTACCCAGTCAGATTCACAGTATCTCTGTCGAGGGTATTCGTAGCTCTTAGCTGGACATCTGCCTTCTTGTACAGTTTCTTCTTACTGTACACTGGTGCAAATGAAGAAGGACTGGAGGAAGTAGTGCATGCTCTCCACTGTGAAGGAAGTTGTCAAATCATGCTTAACAAAACTTGGGTAATTATATCTTCTCTGCTTTACTTTATACCTTTCCTTATCATGATATGTTTGAATAGCAAGATTTTTGCTGTAGCTAAACGACAAGCCAGAAAGATTGAACAAATGGGTAACAAAATGTCTTCAGAGGGTGACAAGGTATCAAAAAGAGAGAGAAAAGCAGCTGTGACTCTGGGAATAGCAGTAATGGCTTTCTTGGTATTCTGGTCCCCTTATTTTATCACTGGAAGTATCGATACTTTTTTCGGTTACATAACCCCACCTCTTGCTTTTGACATTATGATTTGGTTGGCATACTCGAACTCTGCCATCAACCCTTTGATATATGCTTTCTTTTACCCTTGGTTTCGGAAAGCCATCAAAGTGGTCTTAAGTGGCAAAATTCTCCAGATAAATTGCTCCTCCATGAACTTATTTTCAGAATGAAAAATTGACTTCAGTTGAAAAAGCCCTGGATTTGGAGTCAGGAAAGCTGGGTTCACATGCTCGCTATGCCTCTTACTAGCTGAGTGAGCACAGACAAGTCATTTAAATTCTCCATCTCGGTTTCCTCATCTGTAATATGAGCAAGTTGGATTATATGATCTCCAAGGTTCTTTACCACTGTAATGTGCTATAATTCAGTGTATATCTCATGTACGATTTTTTCTTTTGTTTTGTTTTTCCAAACCTGAGACTTTAATAGTATCGGAAACTCCTACTGAGATTGCAAATCAGCAGCTGTTCTGAAGTTTATAGTCTTGTAGTATTGAGAGGTTAAGTGATTGGCTCATGATCATACAGTCAATATGTGTCAGATGTGGGACCTGAGCTCAGATCTTCCTTACTCTGAGGGCAGTTCATTATCCACTACAGTATAGTGAGTTTTCCTAGCATATGTTCTTTTTTAGTTTCATTTTTTTTGAGGTAATCAAGATTAAGTGACTCATCAGGGTCACAGAGCTAATAAGTCTGAGGCCACATTTGAACTCAAGTTCTCCTGACTCCAGTGCCAGTGCTCTATCCATTGCACCACCTAGCTGCCCCATATATGTTATAATAATATCTGCCCTACCCACCTCACAGGGTTGTTGTGAGATAACCTACATGAACACACTTTGTAAATTTTGAATCGTTATTAATATTCTGATTTTATACTACAATTATTACAAATATTAAGATATTTCCAATAACTTTGGCAACAATTATCAACACTGTTTATTTTGTATATACAATGTTGAAATGTTTACTGTATCATATCATTTATTATTTCTATCCTATTTATTCATTGTTACTGAACATCATTCTTAAAGCATTAATTATGGCTTTTGATATATTTTGTAGAATGTCAGTCAATAAAGTCAAGAAAAAAGTGAAATTTCTCTTCATGTACTTTATTACAGTAAGGTTAATGCTAATGAAATTAATTTGGTATTTTTAGTCACAAAATGAGTGTTTTTAAATTTTAGTTCACTTTTGAGATCAAAGAGTAACACAACTGTTAAAAGAATCAAGTGAGGTCATGGAGGTAAACATGTTTTGAAAAATGTAATACAAAGTATAAAGGTATATACAAAGTATAAGACAAAGTGTTATCATTGTCACTAAATTGATAAGCATCTTCTTCAGTTTTGCCCTTTCTTTCCCATTGTACAAAATGAAATCTTCCTGTCCCTATCTTACCGAACTCCTTTTTCTTCCTACACAGATAAATATGTGTGCATGTGTATACATTCACACACATATGCATATATAATTTATGAAACTGATTACTAACGGTTACTATAAAATAACTCAGTTTATCTATTTTTCCACATAAAAGGATTGACTTCTTTATTATGGATAAAAAGACTATCCTACTACATTCCCATCTTCAGCAATTTCACAAAGTTATGTTAATTTGGATTCCTGCACACAGAATTTGATAGCAATGAAGCCAAAGCATGCATTAATCTAGTAAAGATTTTCAAGTTTTTTTTTTCCCGGTTCCAAGTTCCCTGACATCTCTGCACAAAGAAGGGCCAAATGACATAGTGGGAAAGAGTCATGGATTTAGTGTTAGAAAATCAATTACATATTTAAATGTATTCTAGTATATCAATGAGCGAAGTCAGAAATGAAGTTCTTTCTTCATTTAGAATCCTGTCTATGCCACTTATCACCTGTGTAGATCACTCTGAAGTCCCTTCCACATTCTCTGAAATGATTTCTAGAGTTAAAGTTCTGTCAGCAGCTGAATATCACTGCCTTTGGAAATGTTTATCCTCTGGATTCAGGCAGAGAAGCAGTAGATAGCAAAGGAATATGGGGGGATTCAGGAATATACAATCATGCCTTTAGCATCAGCAGAACAAAAGAGTGAGAAATAAAGGACAGCAAAGGAGGAAGGAAATCAATTTCAGAAGAGAGTGCTTATATGTTTTTCTCCAATTTAGGACAATAAGATAACAGATTTCAAGCTGGAAGGGTGTTCAGAGGTCATTGCATCTAAATTCATTATTTTACAAATGAAAAAGCTGAGGACAAGAGAAGTTAAATGGCTCGGCCCGGTGTCACAAAGCTAAGTGTCAGAGGTAGAATTTGACCCCAAATTTTCCTGTCTCCCAGCCCAGTGCTCCATTTAGTATACGAGGCTGCCAATATCTATCTAGTAACACCAACACATTCTGAATAACATAATAGGAGTCAATAGAAAAAAAAGTATTTGTCATATGAAAAGTGGCCTGGTCATGGACAAATTTTCAGCAATACATTTAAATATAGTGATACTCCAGTCTGCAGCTTCTGTCATACACAGGGAACTTTTTCCTTCTTATGTGGGTAAGAAATTTTGTAGGATGTTTTGTTCCTAGCCCATGTGCACTGGATGGTGGGTAGGGATCCTTCTCTATTTCCTCTCATCTATACTTAACGAAGTTATCATTTCACTGAAGGGTTAAAGAGAGAGCAAGATGGATAAATATTAGCTATTAGACATAAGTGATTGAGTAATCCCCAAAATAAAGACAGTGAGTGGCCATGATATCTTGGATTATTGTAATATTTGTTGCAACATTCTCTTAGAGCAAAGATGTCTTACTATAACCTCACATTCCACGCATTTAAAAGTCAGATAACTAGTTTTTGTCATAAAAATTGTATTTCCATCTGTAGTCACTATTTCTCAGAATACCTGAATTGGAAGGAACTTTGCCAGTCACTTCTCCTATTCCCCCAACAAAATGATTTCTAAAACATATCTGACAAATGGTCATTCTGCTTTTTCTTGAAGACTTCCAATAGATAACTAATTGTTAGGACATTTTTCCTCTCATTAAACTTCATTTTGTGTCTTCATATATTCTATTGGTCTCCATTACTCTGCCACCAAATAGGATAAGTATGACTTATTTTTTTACAGGATGGTTCAAATATTTGAAGAAAGTTTCATCTTCCCCTTGAGTTTCTCTTCCCCAGGCTGAACATTCTTGGTTCATACAACTGATCTGTATGTGGCACGATCTTGAGGCCTTCCATTCTTGTTTCCTGTTTCTGCTCGTTTCTCTTCTGGGCACTCTGCATCTCACCAACATCTTTCCTAAAATGTGGCATCCAGAACTGAACAAACTACTCCAGATGTAGTTTGACCGAGTCAGAGTTCAGTGGGGCCAACCTTTCCTAACGCCGGAAGTTATGTCTCTCTTAAAGCAGGTCAAGATCACATTGGATTTCCTTTTGGCTGCATGTGGGTCACACTGTTGATTAATATTTAACTTACAATTCCCTAACTCTTCAAGACCATTTCCAGACAAGCTGTCCTCTAACCACTCCTCCCTAATCTTGTGAGTGAGAAGACAAATTTATTGAACCCAAATGTTGTACTTTACATTTTTCCCTGTTAAATTTCATCATGTTAGATTCAATCCAGTGTCCTAGGGTTCTAAGATCCTAATGGAGCCTGACTGTCATTAGTATGTTAGCTAACCCTCCCAGCTTTGTGTTGTCTACAAATTTGATCAAGATACCATCTATGTGCCTAGGCAAGTCATTAATAAAAATGTTAAAGAGCACAATGCCCAGCACGGATTCCTGAGGTTCTGCAGACTTTCTTTCTAGATGATGTTTAGCCATTAGTGATCAATATCTGAGTCTAACCATCCAACCAGCTCTTGGTCTATCCCACTGTACTATTGTCTATCCATTTCTCTTCACTGAGGCAGGGTGGTATAGTGGAAAGATTGTTGGATTTGGAGTGAGAGTGCATCAGTTCAAATCCCAGCCTTGTCATTCGTGTGTAATTTACGTGACCATAGACAAATAATTTCACCATTGTTCATTTCTTGGGGCATCAGTTTCCTTATCAGTAAAATGAAGAAGTTAGCTGATCACTAAGGCTCCTTTTAGCTCTAAGCCTATGATCTTGTGATCTGATTCACACACACATACGTACAGAAAAAGAGAGATGTTTACAAGTGTTTGATCTTGATAAGCGATTTAGATAAGCAAAATTTACACCATTCCCTGATCTGTCAGTTCCCCTGTCAAAGAAAAGAAATAAATTTAGTCAGGCCTAAATGATCTGTTCTTCATCAGCTGTTCTGCATATTTGTGCCTTCTTTTTTAGATGTTTAATACAAATCTCTTTACTAACATATTCTATAATTATTACCTAGAAGAGAAGTCAACAAGTAAACTTTATTCCAGTCTCCCTATGGCATTCTCATTTACCTTGTATTCCATGTTTGAAGCCTTGGAGTGATCCTTGACTCTTTTCTCTTTCTTGATTTTTATAACCAATCAATAATAAGTCCTATAAATTCTACCTCAACCCAATCTCACACATTCATACCTTCCTCTTTATTTCCATTGCCATCACCCTAGCAATTGCACTTATTACTACCTTCTTGGACTATTACCTCTTAATAATTAGCCTCTTAATAAATCTCCCTGCACTATTCCTCCCCTCCAATCCATCCTTCATATTGCTAGCAGATTAATCTTTCATTAGCATATATCTGGTCATGTTAAATCTTCTACTCAAAAATATTCAGTGATTTCTCACTGCCTACTAAGTAAAGTTTGAACTCCTTCAGCTGCCGTTCAAGTCTTTCTATGAACTGGTACTACTTACCTTACCACTATTATCTCATAACATTCCTCAAACATTTCTACTACTCTCCGAACTTCCTTCCTTGAAAATTTACTGTGTTTTCACTGCTCTGTGCCCTTTTTTTTATTTGCTTATGTTCTCTATGTCTACAATGGCCTCTATTGTCCTCTTAATCTCTTTAATTTCTCCCCAACTTGGATGTTACATACTCCACGAAATGTTCTTGGGTCTCCCCTGTTGATTGTCACATTCCTCTGTTGAAGTTGATATAACACCTTCTTTTGTATCCTGCTAATACGCTTTTTATTTAATGTCATTTGTTACCCTCCTCCTAGACTATAAGCCCCCTGGGACAGGGATGGTATCTTACCTCCATTTTGTGTCTTCCTTAGTGTCTAGCACAGTACTCCACACATGGTTCATGTTTAATAAATTAATTGGTTCTAATTCAGAGTTTACAGTAGGTAGTAGAGGATTACAGGTCTGACAGTTTGGGAGGATTAATACTAATAGCTGACATCTATGTAGTGCTTAATATGTGCCAGGCACTATGCTAAGGACTTTACAATTATTATCTTATTTGATCCTTACAACAAACTCTGCAAGATAAGTCCTAATGTTATTCCCATTTTACAGATGAGAAATCTGAGGCAACTAGTGAATATCTGTGGCCAGATTTAGATTCAGGTCTCCTGAATCCAGGTCTGGTGTGTCATTTAGCTTTCTGAGAGTAAGAGTAAAAGTGGATGAGCATCCTGCTTCATGATGGGAAAAGAGAATCTCAGGCCTTTTCTATTTTTGACCATTATTAGAATTTCTACCCTGGGGGAGATAACATAACTGAGATGAGACAGGAATAAATCAGGTGTGTCAGTTGCCTTGGAAGACTGAAATGTTATTTTTATTCCCACAAAGGCAACCTGCAGCTAATCTACACAGTGCAATAACTGTTGCTATTTATGACACTCGCCCCTCACCAATACAGCTACAGAAGGCTGTATTGAAGACCAAGGGAAAAGGAAGAAAGTGTTAGTAGGTACTTTGTTTGCAATGAAGCAGCCACTCTAGGGTTCAGAGAAAGTTACCACCATTTGGGAGTAGTCTGTGATGGCCTTGTGCCTTTTGGTTCAATAGAAGCTTCATAGCGCTTGGAACCACCTAAGATTACTCATTTATGGTGAGCTTAGCAAAAATATGACAATCATACCATATTTGTTGGCTACCTTTTAAATACATGTCTACCTTCTTGTTATTCTGCTCCCTACCCATGACCTTGAAAGAGCGGCTAAAAACCACAAAGACTCATCCATTCTAGAAGTATTTGTGGAGTAAATGCTGTAGATACAGAATATTTCAAAATGCTATGAAAATTTTTTTGAGTGTAAGATACCATCCCACACTGTGAGATTTTAAAATAACATAAGAGCAAGAAATTGTTAGTAGGTTACATTTTTTCCCCTAATGCTTTTCAATGGGAACCCTGCAGAAAAGGGTAAAAAACAAAGAACTTAGGTCTCTGAAACCTTGTTTCAGTGACTAGCCTATCGTTTGAAAGCATCTGCTTCCACCAGATATTGTTCTAAGGAAAATTGAAAAGGTAGATCCTGATTAAACTTCTTTGGCCATATAATCTACACCAGAAACTTATTCAAAAGTACCTTCTTTCTATAATTCATTGGAGAAACAATAACTTGCCAAGTATTTATGAGGCATCTACTTTGACAGAGCACTGAGGAGATTAAAAAGTCTAGATAAGATCTGAGCTCTGCCTTCATGTAGTTTACAATTTAATGGTGGGGGGGAGCATAATAAATACAAATCAAAACTACAAAACAAATAACTACAATATAAACACTGTAATGTAAAACAACATATCATAAGTGCAAAAGAAAGATGCCAACAAGTTACTTTGTAAGATTCTAAGAAGGAAAGATCATTGCTAGGTAAGAAGAAATAAAAAAAGGCTTCATAAAGGATATCATATTTACATTTGGCTCTAAAGGATGAGTATGATTTAAAAAATCAAGGATAGAGATATATGAGAGTCATTTCTAAGCAGAGAGAATAGAATGAGCAAAGGTACAGTATGGGAAAGTTCAAGGATCATTGTGTTTGAGGGGAGGTAGGAAAGAGTAAGGGCAAAAAATCCCATTTGGCTGAAGCATAGAGTGTTGCAAAAGACTACACTGCGTGAAGTAAGTTTGGGAAGCTAATGCGAGGCAGGGCCAGCTGACTTAGGCTAGCACCTGATCCATTTAGCTTTGGTTTTAGAATGAAACAAGATACTACACAGGTCACAGTTAACAAAAAGAGGTTTATTTATCCATAACATGGAAAGGATAATCAATACAGATACTGCAGTGCTTAGAGTCAGCATATACATTACCATCCCCTTTTGCCTTCATATAGAAATGAGTCTGATCAGCAAGTGACTCAGGAGGCCTTAGGACATCGGCCACGTAGGTGACCATGAAGCTACATCAGTATGGCCAAAGCTACTAGGAAACTTCATTGAAGGAGGAACGGCCTGAGCCTTAGGCTCCTGGGCCAATAAAATCCTGGAGATAGCACTGTCACCTTTCAGGAAAAAAAAAAACAGACTAACCCTGCTGACAGTCGTCCTATCAGCTAGGAACCAAGATGATAGAGCAGCAGGAATTCTTTCACAGTTCTTCCACAAAGACCTAGAAAACATACCAGAATGAATTCTGATGAGGAAATCAAAGAAAAACATCAGAGTACATCATATTTCCAGCTCAAGTCAGCACAGAGAGACAGACAAGAGAGAGACGAGCACACTGCTTGGAGCATTCCAACATACTAGAACCAAAAGAAGGCTGAGGCTACGCACTAGAGCAAGAAGTTCCCAGGCTCACGCAGGAAGACTCCAGCCTTGGAAGGAGGCAGAAACAGGTTTCAACTGGGAGTTCTTTCATTCACTGCCCAGTCCTGTGTTACAAATCCAGGACAGACTAAGGAGGAAATCTGTGTCTAGGGGTAACATTCTGAGGGGAAGGGAAAGGAATAGTAAACCAAGGTGAGGAGTAGTCACAAGGCTCAGGGTATGTATTAAGTGAAAAAAAATTCAGACGGAAGCAGTAATTGTGTGGTTCTGAGCTTAGGAGTGGAGCAAGATCTTGGTTCCAGCCTCCAGTCCATACTGAAGCCAGCAGTAGAATAGAAAGGACATGAGCAAAGGAGGTGTCTACAGTTCTGAAACTCTAAATCTGTAGAACCTTCTAGCTAGCTGAGAGAACTTTCTAGCTGGTTGAATTCAGAAGCAGTCTCCTTGAACTTCTATCCAAAGGAGAGCCGACAGGACAATTACTCAGATCTAGACCCAGATGAGGAACTTGAAGAGCTCAGACAAGGAGGGCAGTGATCAGACTTTGTGCTGAATCAGATCACTTTGGGAGCATTGAATGTCTGCAGTTCTCCTGTGAAGTCACTCAGCTCTTGCGGCAACTCCATTTCTGGATAGCTTTAATTATTAAAGAATCCATAACACTCAATGTCTCCAAGAAAGGAGCTGAAGGTCTCAAGAGGACAGAAGCTGAGCCCATATTTCTCCTCAGAGATGTAAAGAGAATAACAAAAAGTATAAAGTTAGGAAGAAAGAAAGAATAATAATCAAGCAAGGAAATAAAAAAAACAATGTAGATTACCTGTTTAAAGAGCTTTTATGGTGACAGAGAAGCTCAGGACTCAAATCCAGTAGAAAATGACCCCAAAACATTGGCAAGCAAAACTTCAAATTAAAACACAACTTGGACATAAGTCCAGCCAGAGTTCATGGAAGAGATGAAGCAAGTTTTGTTTTAAGAATCCAAAAATGATCTTTTAAACCAAATGAGAATGCTAGAAGAAAACATGGGAAAAGAAATAAGAGCTACAGAACAAAGATTTGGAAAGAGAATTTACAGTTCTTAATAAAAGGCATAATACCTTACCCAAGGGGAAAAAAAAACTCCCTTAAAATTACAATGGACCAAATAAAAGCTAATGTCTCTAAGACACAAAATAATAAAATAAAGTCAAATGGAAGAAAACATTAGGTATGTCAGAGCAAAAGCAACTAACCAGGAAAACAGATAAAGAAATATAATTTCAGAATCATTGGATTACCTGAAAGCCATGACCAGAAACAAGAGCTCAGATATCATATTTCAAGAAGTCATAAATGAAAACTACCCATTATCTCTTAGAATCAGAAGGAAAGGTAGAAATAGAAAGAATCCACTGGTCATCTTCTGAAAGAAACGAAAACTCCAAGGAAAATTATAGCCAAAAATCCAGAGCTTCCAGCTCAAAATAGTGGTCCTATAATAAAAGATAAAGGAATACTAGACTGTGTGGGAACTTGAATTCAAGTAAGTTTCATCCAAAAATATTAACCATTACACCTACTCTATATACCTTTTATTTACTGACCAGATAAAAATTTACATTTTATTTGTTTATACTTGACTAGATCTATACACAAGGAAAATCAATCTGGCACTAATAGGAAGGAAAGAAAAAAAGAGGGTCATTAAAACATGTATAAAAGCAAATAGAAGGTTAGAAGAAGATACTGAAAAGCAGAACAATTTTTTTTAAAAACATTTTTTTTAATTTATTTTTGACATGTTTGGTTTTCAGCCTTGATTTTCACAGG
>JAQQSZ010012742.1:0-11931 GCA_028646595.1 Phalanger gymnotis | reverse complement strand
TTGTTGCTCTGGGCCCTGAATAAATTTTTTGATGCCTTCTGCTTGGAGAATTCTGTATACCCAACGATTTCGAACCATTCAGATATTTATATGATCCTTTTTGAGATCATAAATTCGGCCTTCCTACTACATATGGCTAATATGGAAATGTCATCCATGATGTCACATGTGTAATTTATATCATATTGCTTACCTTCTCACTTGGTGGGTGAGGGGATGGGAAAGAGGGATAGACTTTGGAAAGCAATTTAAAAAGAAAAGTATGCTAAAAATAAATAAAATGTAAAAAATTTAAAAAAAAGATCTTCAAAAAATGAGTTGGTAGAATGTTTTCTTTCTCAATTCTTAAATAATTTGTGTAATATTAATTGTTCTTTAAATCGTTTTAATTAAATTCTTCTTTTAACATTTGCATGAATTTACTGGTAAATCTGTCTAGACAAGGTTTTTTACCTTTCTTCTCCCTTTGGTAGTTACAGTAGTTCAGCTTCATGTTTTGGGAATAGGTTGTTAAAATCTCTAATGTTCTGGTAAATAGGATGTTACTTGATTTAAAAAACTTTTTTTTTGAAATTTCATTTATTTATTTTTAGTTTTTGACATTCATTTTTATAAGATTTTGAGTTCCAAATTTTTTCCCCCTCTTTCCCCTCCCCCCTCCTTAAGACAGTGTGCAATCTGATACAGGCTATACAAATATATTCATATTAAATCTATTTTCACATTAGTCATGTTGTAAAGAAGAATTAGAACCAATGAGAGAAACCATGAGAAAGAAGAAACAAACAAAAAAAGAGCAAATAGTATGCTTCAATCTGCATTCAGGCTCCATAGGTCTTTTTCTGGATATGGATTGTATTTTCCATCATGAATCTTTTAAAGTTGTCTTAGATACTTGCATTGTTGAGAAGAGCTAAGTTTATCGGAGTTAGTCCTTGTACAGTGTTGCTGTTACAATGTACAGTGTTCTCTTGGTTCTGTTTACTTTCCTCAGCATCAGTTCATGTAAGTCTTTCCAGGTTTTTCTGAAGTCCACTTGCTCATCGTTTCTTGTGGAACAATAGTATTTCGTTACATTCATATGCCACGACTTGTTCAGCCATTTCCCAATTGATGGGCATCCCCACGGTTTCCAGTTCTTGGCCACCACAAAAGGAGCTGCTGTAAATATTTTTGTAGGGTGGATACTTTTCCCGTTTTTATGATCTCTTTCAGATGTAAAACTAGAAGTGGTATTGCTGGTTCACAGTTTGACAGCCCTTTGGGCATAGTTCCAAATTGCTCTCCAGAATGGTTACACCAGTTCACTACTCCACCAACAATTCATTAGTGTCCCTCTCCTTTGAGTGTTTGTCGTTTCTGATAGGAGTGAAGTGATATCCAGAGTTGTTTGTTTTGATTTGCATTTCTCTAATCCATAGTGATTTAGAGCATTTTTTTCAAATGATTATAGATAGCTTTAATTTCTTCATCTAAAAACTGCCTGTTCATATCTTTTGACCATTCATCAAATGGGGAATGACTTGTATTTTATAAATTTGACTAGTTCTCTATATGTTTGAGAAATGAGGTCTTTATAACACTGGTTGTAAAAATTGTTTCCCAGCTTTCTACTTCCCTTTGAGTCTTGGTTATGTTGGTTTTGTTTGTGCAAAAACTTTTCAATTTAATGTAAACAAAATTATCCATTTTGTATTTCATAATGTTCTGTATCTCTTGTTTAGTCATAAAATCTTTTGTTCTCCATAAATCTGACAAATAAAGTATACCTCGCTCTCCTAGTTTGCTTATAGTATCCGCCTTTATATCTAGATCATGTACCCATTTTGACTTTATCTTGGAATACGGTGTAAGATGTTAGTCTTTGCCTAGTTTCTGCTGTACTCTTTTACAGTTTTCCCAGCAGTTTTTTTAAATAGTGACTTCTTATCCCAGAAAGTAGCCTTTGGGTTTATCAAACAGTAGATTACTATAGTCCTTGACAACTGTGTCTTGTGTACCTGACCTATTCCACTGGTCCACCACTCTGTTTCTTAGCCAGTACCAAGTAGCTTTGGTGATTGTTGCTTTATAATATAATCTAGGATTTGGTACAGCTAGGCTACCTTCCCTTGCACTTCTTTTCATAAATTCCCCTGATATTCTGGACCCTTTGTTCCTCCAGATGAATTATGTTATTATTTTTCCTAGCTCTATTAAATAATTTTTGGTAGTTTGGTACAGCACTAATAGCTAAATTAATTTAGGTAGAATTGTTATTTTTATTTTCTATATATACGTATTACATGTATTAGCTCAGCCTACCCATGAGCATGATATTTTTCCAGTTGTTTAGCTCTGACTTTATTTGTGTGAGAAGTGTTTTGTAATTATGTTCATATAGTTCCTGGGTTTGTCTTGGCAGATAGACTCCGAAATATTTTATGTTGTATACAGTTATTTTAAATAGAATTTCTCTTCCTGTCTCTTGCTGTTGTGTTTCGTTAGTAACATATAGAAAGGCTGATGATTTATGTGGGTTTGTTTTATATCTTGCAGCTTTGCTAAGGTTATTATTTCAAGTAGTTTTTTAGTTGATTCTCTAGGATTCTCTAATTATACCATCATATCATCTGCAGAGTGATAGCTTTGTTTCTTCTTTGCCTATTCTAATTCCTTCAGTTTCTTTTTCTTATAGCTAAAACTAACATTGCTAGTACAGTATTGAATACCAGCGGTGACAGTAGACATCCTTGCTTCACCCCTGATCTCACTGGAAATGCATCTACCTTATCCTCATTACATATAATGCTTGCTGATGGGTTTAGATAGATGCTGCCTATCGTTTTAAAGAAGAGTCCATTTATTCCTATGCTCTCTAGTGTTTTTAATAGGAATGGGTGTTGCATTTTGTCAAAAGCTTTTTCTTTATCTATTAAGATAATCATATGATTCTGTTAGTTTGTTATTGATATGGTCAGTTAGGCTGATAGATTTCCTCATATTGAACCAGCCCTGCATTACTGGTATAAATCCTACCTGGTCATAATGTATTATTCTCATGATAAGTTGCTGTAATCTTTTTTCTAATATTTTATTTAACATTTTTGCATCAATATTCATTAGGAAAATTGATCTATAATTTTCTTTCTCTGTTTTGGCTCTTCTTGGTTTAGGTATCAGTAACATGTTTATGTCATAAAAAGAATTTGGTAGGACTCCTTTGCCTATTTTCCCAAATAGTCTATAAAGTATGAGAATTAATTGTTCTATAAATGTTTGATAGAATTCACTTGTAAATTCATCTGGTCCTGGAGATTTTTTCTTAGAGAGTTCATTGATGTTTTCTTCAATTTCTTTTTCTGATATGTGGTTAAGTATTTTACTTCCTCTTTTATTAATCTGGACACTTACACATTTTTGTAAATATTTATCTATTTCACCTAGATTGTCAAATTTATTGGCATACAGTTGGGCAATTTTTGTAAATATTCATCTATTTCGCCTAGATTGTCAAATTTATTGGCATACAGTTGGGCAGTATGGCTCCTTATTATTGTTTTGATTTTCTCTTCATTGGTAGTGAATTTACCCTTTTCATTTTTTGATACTGGTAATTTGGTTTTCTTTGTTTTAATCAACTTAACCAAAGGGTTATCTATTTCATTGGTTGTTTTCATAAAATCAGCTCTTTATTAGTTCAATAGTTTTTTTAAACTTCAATTTTATTAATCTCTCGTTTGGTTTTCAGAATTTCTAATTTGATAATTAGTTGAAGATTTTCAATTTGTTCTTTTTCTAGCTTTTTTAGTTGCATGCCCAGTTGATTGATCTCTTCTTTCTCTATTTTATTCATGTAAGCATTGAGAGAGAAAATTTCCCCCAAGAACTGCTTTGGCTGTGTCCTGTAAATTTTGGTGTGTTGGCTCATTACTATCATTCTCTTGGATGAAATTATCGATTGTTTCTATGATTTCTTGTTTCACCCACTCATTTTTTAGCATTAGATCATTTGGTTTCCAATTTTGAGTCTATCTTTCCATAGCCCTTTATTACATATAAGTTTTATTACATTATGATTTGAAAAGGATGCATTTAATATTTCTCCTTTTCTGCATTAGATCGTGAGGTTATTATGCCTTATTACATGGTCACTTTTTGTGTAGATGCCATGTGCAGCTGAGAAAAAGATATACTCCTTTCTATCTTCATTCAATTTTCTCCAAAGGTTCACCATATCTAACTTTTCTAAGATTCTATTCACCTCTTTAATTTCTTGTTTATTTTATGGTTAGATTTATATAGTTATGAGAGAAGGTTGAGGTCCCCCACTAGTATAGTTTTGCTATCTATTTCTTCCTATAAGTTCTTTAACTTTTCCTCTAAGAATTTGGATGCGGTAACATTTGGGGTATGTATATGTTTAGTATTGGTATTACTTCATTGTCTGTGGTGTCTTAGCAGGATGTAGTTTTCTTCCTCATCTCTTTTGATTAGATCTTTTTGTCTGAGAGCAGGATTACTACCCTTGCTTTTCTTTTTTGACTTCAGCTGAAGCATAATGTATTCTGCTCCAACCTTTTACCCGTATTCTGTGTGTATCCCTCTGCTTCAAATGTGTTTCTTCTAAACAGCATGTTGTAGGATTGTGATTTTTAATCCACTCTGCTGTCCTCTTCCCTTTTATCAGAGTTTGTTCCATTATCATTCACAGTTATGATTTCTATTTGTCTTTTTCTCTCCCTCCCATTTTCCCGTTTGTTTTTCTCTCTCTCCCTTTTCCACCTCACCTATGTTTTGCTCCTGATCACCACCTAACTCAATCTGCCCTCCCTTCTGTCAGTCCCCCTCCCTTTTCTTTCCCTTTTCCCCTCCTACTTCCTATAGAGTAAGATAGGTTTTTGTACCCAGTTGAGTGTGTATGATATTCCTTCTTTGAGAAGTAATCTGATGAGAGTAAGGTTCAAACAATGCTTGCCTCCCTCTCTTCTTTCCCTCTATTGCAGTAGGTCTTTGTGCCACTTCATATGATGTAATTTACCCTTTACTGCTTCCTTCTTTCATCTTCTCAAAGTATAATCTTTTTTTCCCACCCCTTAATTAATTTTTTATCATCACATCAAAGTCAACATATCCACACTCTTTGTCTTTGTATATACATTCTAAATGCTATAATAAAGATATAGTTTTCAGGAGTTAAAAGGATCATCCTCCAGTGTAGGGATGTAAAGAGTTTAACCTTATTGAATAACATGGGCTTTTTTTTTTCTCTTTTCCTGTTTACCTTTTTATGCTTCTCTTGAGCCTTGTAATTGAAGATTAAAATTTCTGTTCAGCTCCAGATTTTTCATCAGGAAAATTTGGAAGTCCCCTTTTTCATTGAATGTCCCTCTCCTGAAAGATTATGCTCAGTTTTGCTGGTTAATTGATCCTTGGGTGTAATCTAAAGTCCTTTGCCTTCCAGAATATCATATTCCAAGCCCTCTGATCCCTTACTGTAGAAGCCGAAGGTCTCCTGTAACGCTGACTGTGGGTCCATGATATTTAAATTGTTTATTTCTGGCTACTTGGAGTAATTTCTCCATGATCTAACAATTCTGGAATTTGGCTATGATATTCCTTAGCATTTTCGGTTTGAATTTTCTTTCAAAGGTGACTGGTGGATTCTTTTAATGATTAATTTACCCTCTGGTTCAAGGACCTCAGGGCAGTTTTCCTTGATAATCTCTTGAAAGATGCTGTCCAGGCTCTTTTTTTGATCATGGCTTTCAAGTAGACCAGTAGTTCTTGAATTATCTCTTATGGATCTATTTTTCCAGGTCATTTGTTTCTCCAGTGAGGTGTTTTACATTCTGTTTTTTCATTCTTTTGATTTTGTTTGATTGATTTGTGTTGTTGCATAGAGTCATTAGCTTCTACTTGCCCAATTCTAATTTTTAATCTTTTGAACCTTCTTTTCCATTTGGCCAGTTCTGCTTTTTAAGGAGTTCTTCTCTTCAATGAGTTTTTGTGCCTCTTTTTCCATTTGGCCAATTCTCCTTTTTTTTCCCCTAAGAACTATTTTTTTTTCTTCCTTTAAAAAAATTTTTTTTTCTTTTCGACATTCACTTCCACAAGATTTTGAGTTCCACATTTTCTCTTCATCTCTGCTCTCCTCTTACTCCAAGATGTTGTGTATTCTGATGACCCCTTTCCCCAATCTGCCCTCCCTTCTAATACCCCTGTCCCTTCTCTTATCTCCTTCCTTTCTATTTTCCTGTAGGGCAAGATAGATTTCCATACACCATTGCCTTTGTATCTTATTTCCCAGTTGCAAGTAAAAACAATTTTTAACATTCATTTTTAAAACTTGGAGTTCTACATTCTCTCCTTTCCTCCCTCCCCACCCACTCTCATTGAGAAAGCAAGCAATTTGATATAAGTTATACACGTGTAATGCAAAACACTCTATAATAGTCATGCTGTGAAAGACTATATTTCTTTCCATGCTATCCCACCCTCCGTTTATTCTGTTCTCTCCTTTGACCCTGTCCTTCCTAAAAAATGTTTTTTTTCTGATTACCTCCTACGTGCATTTGCCCTCCCTTGCATCATCCCCTCCTCTCTTTTCCTCTTCCCCTTACCTTCCCGTAGGGTAAGATAGATTTCCATACCCAATTGAATGTGTGTGTTATTCCTTTCTCAAGCCAGATCTGATGAGAGGAAGGTTCACTCATCCCCTCTTACCTCCCCTCGCATCCCCTTCATTGTAAAAGGGTTTTTTTGGCCTATTTTATGTGAGATAATTTACCCCATTCTACCTATCCCTTTCTCCTTTTCCCAGTGTATTCCTCTCTCACCCCTTAATTTCATTTTTTTATATATATCATCCCTTCATATTCAACTCACCCTGTGTCCTTTCTCTCTCTCTCTCTCTGTATATGTGTGTGTGTGTATATATCTATCTATATCTACATCTATATATGGAATGTGTGTGCGTGTATGTGTGTATGTTCCCTCCAACTACCCTTATACTGAGAAAGGTGTCATGAGTTACAAATATCTTTCCACATAGGAAAATAAACAGTTCATCTTTGATAAGTCTCTTATGATTTCTCTTTCCTATTTACCTTTTCATGTTTGTCTTGAGTCTTGTATTTGAAAGTCAGATTTTCTGTTCACCTCTGGTCTTCTCATCAAGAATACATGAAAGTCCTCTGTTTCATTGAACGTCCATTTTTTTTCTCCCTGAAGGATTATACTCAGTTTTGCTAGGTAGGTGATTCTTGGTTTTAATCCTAGCTCTTTTGACCTCTGGAATATCATATTCCAAGCCCTCAGATCCCTTAATGTAGAAGCTGCGAAATCTTGTGTTATCCTGACTCTGGCTGCACAATAGTTGAGTTGTTTCTTTCTGGCTGCTTGCAATATTTCCTCCTAGACCTGGGAACTCTGGAATTTGGCTACAATATTCCTAGGAGTTTTCTTTTTTGGGATCTCTTTCAGGAGGTGTTCAGTGGATTCTTTCAATTTCTATTTTCCCCTCTGGTTCTAGAACATCAGAGCAGTTTTCCTTGATAATTTCTTGAAAGATGATGTCTAGGCTCTTTTTTTGATCATGGCCTTCAGATAGTCCAGTAATTTTTAAGTTATATCTTCAGGATCTATTTTCCAGTTCAGTGGTTTTTCCAATGAGATATTTCACATTATCTTCTAGTTTTGCATTCTTTTGGTTTTGTTTTATAATTTCTTGATTTCTTATAGAGTTACTAACTTTCACCTGCTCCTTATTTATTTATTTATTTATTTATTTATTTATTTATTTATTTATTTATTTATTTATTTATTTATTTATTTATTGCTATTCCAAATATTTTAATAAGAGTTCCCTGCAAGGCATTTAAAACACCAGTTTGTGAGGATAAATTCCTTTGGAGAAAGAGAATACAGAGCGCAGATAGCCATGGAGCTGAGGAATTTTCTTGATTTGGGGCAGGATCTGAGAGTCTTCTGTTTTTTTCATCAGCCTTGTGCTGTTGTATAATGTTGTATTTCTCTTTTTCTCTAATTTTAATTTTTAATAGATTATTATTTTTATATTTATTTTTTAATTAAGATTTTTTATTTTTAGTTTACAACACTCAGTTCCACATGATTTTTGAGTTCCAGATTTTCTTCTCCCCTTTTCCCCTCCTCCCTCCCCAAGACAGCATGGAATCCGACATATGTTCCACATATCTGATGTGACTTCGCATTAAACTTATTTACATAGTAGTCGAGTTGCAGAGAAGAACTATGACCAATGGAATGAATCATGAGAAAGAAAAACAAAACCAAAAAAATAAAAAAGAGGAAAAAAAAGAAAAAAAAAGGAGAGCAAGTAGTTTGACTCAATCTGCATTCAGACTCCACAGTTCTTTTTCTGGATGTAGATAGCTCTCTGCCTCATGAATCCTTTAGAGTTGTCTTTAAACCTTGTATTGCCCCGAAGACCCAAGTCTATCAAGGTTAGTCATCACAGAATCAGTATATCTGTGGTTGTGTATAATTTTCTCCTGGTTCTGCTCCTCTCCCTCAGCATCAAATCATGTAGGTTATTATGAAGTCTGTATCTTCCCCATTTTTTATAGCACGATAGTATTCATTCCTATACCACAACTTGTTCAGCCATTCCCCAGTTGATGGGCATTCTCTTGATTTCCAATTTTTTTGCTACCACAAAAAGAGCCGCTATGAATATTTTTGTACATACAGATCCCTTTCCCGCTTGTGTGATCTCTTTGGGATACAGCCCTAGAAGTGGTATTGCTGGGTCAAAGGGTATGCACATTTTTATAGCCCTTTGGGCATAGTTCCAAATTGCTCTCCAAAATAGCTGGATCAGTTCACAACTCCACCAGCAATGTAACAGTGTTCCAATTTTCCCACAGCCTCCCCAGCATTTATCATTTTCCTGTTTTGTCATAGTAGCCAATCTGACGGGAGAGATGTGCTACCTAAGAGTTGTTTTAATTTACATTTCTCTAATCAGTAGTGATTTTCAGTATTCTTTCGTATAGATATCTTTAATTTCTTCCTCTGAAAACTGCCTGTTCATATCCTTTGACCATTTCTCAATTGGGAAATGACTTGTATTCCTATAAATTTGGCTCAGTTTCCTTAGTGGAATTCAGAATTGAATTCCATAATTGTTGGACCAGTAATTGGCAGCTCCATGAAAGTGCATTAGTGTGCTTGTCTTTGCACAACCCCTCCAACCTTGACTATTCTCACTTTTTTTATCTTTGCAAATTTGTTGGTTTTGAGGTGAAACTTCAGGTTTTTCATATTTATTTCTTTTATCATTAGTAGCTTGGAACATATCCTTTAATTAAATATTTATTAGGGAATGACTTTTGATCTTTTATTTGCATATCAGTGCCTTATCAGAGATATTTGATTTAAAGATAAAGGAAGGGGATTATTAAATAAACTGAATTTCTAGAGCATAGTTTTATTTTTTTAAAAAAGAAATTATATATTACATTTAATTGGGTATTCACAAAATTCCCCACTTTTACGTCTCCTCCTACATTGGGTTCCCTCTTACCCCACACTCCCAGGCCTTTGTCCAGCAAAGGCCTGATCTCGCGGGCAATGAACAAGGCGGGAGGCAACAGATGCTGAGTAGCTCTGTTTAATCAAGGTAGTTGTGACCTTTTAAAGCTTTGATTACGTAGCAATAGGGCTGCCTTGGCCCGCCTACTGTCCTCCTACTCTCCGCCTACTCTCCTCCCCTTTCCTTCCAGCACTCTCCCCATGATTCACCTGTGCACAGGTAAATCTGGAAAAGAACCCGGCACCACGTTGCCAACAAGGGCGAGACCCTTCCTCCTGACTCCATCTTGTCCCCCCCATACCTCAGAGCCCTGAGTTTATCTCAGCAGGCTCTGGGCGCAGAGGTCCAGCGATGGTAGGGATCGGCTCTAACTCTCCCCGTTATACTCCTGTGTGTTTTCTTGTGTTTAAAAATGTTTTCGATGTTCTTCATGTCTTTCCCCTCTCATTAATCTACCCTCTCTTTCCTTTTGAAGTCCTTAAAACAAATATATACATATACTTATTTTGTTAAGTAAAATTAACACATTGATCACATCTGAGAATGCCTATTTGTTTCTGTGCCTTAAGTCCTAAATGTCTATTGTAAATATTTTGAAGCCATGATTAGTTGCTGCTTTGGTCAGTTATGAGGTATTTCAAAGTTTTTTTTCCTTCCCAGTGCTATTGTAGTCATCCATAAATTGTTTTTCTCTTTATTTCATTCTTTATTAGTTTATACCAGCCTCATATTTCTTTAAATCAGTCATATTTGTAATTTCTTATGGTACAAAAAAATTCTGTCATATTTTTATGCAGTTTATTCTTCCATTCACCAATTGATGGGTACTTATTTTGTTTACATTTCTTTGAGTCAATAAAAAAAAATGTTTCTATGATATTCTTATGCCTATAGGTCCTTTTCTTCTGTTTTTGATCTCTGGGTTACATACCTAATTAAAACGTCTTTGGCCAGAGAATTTATACAATTTAGTGACATTTTGCTTAGAGTTCCAAACTATTTTCCAGAATGGTTAAACTTTAACCACTTCACAGCTCCACTAAGAATGCATTAGTATGCCTATCCTCTGATACATAAAGTCAATAATTGCTATTTTCCTCTTTTGACATGTTTGCCATTCTCATGGATTTGAGGTGGGGTTTTAGTTGTTTTATTTTGTATTTCTCATATTAGTAATATGGATCATCTTTTCATATGTGTGTTGATAGCTTGCATTTCTTCCTTTGAGAAATGGCTGATATTTGCCTTTTATTTGTCAGAAAATAGCTCTTATATATGTATCAATTACAAGTCTTAGTTGTTAGACTTTTTTTCAGAGAAAAAAGATTTGAAGTTCTTTTCAATGTTGTTTCTCTTCTATTTCCACTTGCATTGATTTTTCTTAACAATTTTATATAATGGGAATTGTTTGTTTTGTGTTTATGATCGTCTCTATCCATGGTCTCTATCCATTACTCTGCCTCTAGCCACAGACAGTTCCTTCCTTTGTCCTCTAATTTCTCTTCTTGTTTTCAGAACATCAGCTACTTCATATTTTTTTATACTATGCATACATATTTGTGTTATTGTTGTTCAGTCATTTTCAGTCATGGCAGACTCTTCATAACCCCATTTGTGGTTTTCTTGGCAAAGATACTGGACTGGTTTACTGTTTCCTTTTCCAGCCCATTTTACAGATAAGGAATTGAAGCAAACAAGGTTAAGTGACACAGCTAGTAAGCATCAGAGGCCCGATTTGAAATCAGAACTTCCTGACTCCAGGCCAGTGTTCTATTCATTGCACCACTCAGTATACACACATTTTTATATGTACTTGTTTATTAGTGAAGTAGGGCTCCTTTTGAGTATAGCTGTTTGTACTCAAATCCCTAGAGCCCAGCACATAGTAGGTTAATAAATCCTTGTTGACTGGTAGATCATTTTTCCATTTGGAATTTATTGTGTCAGATGGTATGTTTATTTATAATTTAGGAGTCACTTATCTTCTCTGAGCCTCATTTTCCTTATTTTTTAAAATGGAGATGTTGGACTACATTGTTTTTGTTGTCCTTTTTAGCTCTAGATGTATGATCCCATGATTCTACTAGACTGCTTTTCAATTTTCCCAGCAGTTTTTCTCAAATAATTCATTCTTCTTCTAGTAGCCGGTGCCCTGCATTTTACCAAACATGCTTTTGTGCTTGATTACTTCTGGATCATATTTACCTAATATTTTCTATTGATCACTGTTTTTTTTTTTAAATTTTTTTTATTAACATCTTTAGTTTTCAGCATTAATTTTCGCATGCGTTTGAATTACAGATTTTTCTCCCCATTTCCACCCCCCCCACTCCAAGATGGCGTACACTCTGGTTGCCCCATTCCCCAGTCTGCCC
>JAQQSZ010012741.1:0-11931 GCA_028646595.1 Phalanger gymnotis | reverse complement strand
GTTGCCAACAAGGGCGAGACCCTTCCTCCAGACTCCATCTTGTTCCTCCCATACCTCAGAGCCTTGAGGCTATCTCAGCTGGTTCTGGGCGCGGAGGTCCAACGATGTTTGGGGTCGGCTATAACTCGTCCCATTACAAAAAGTTATGGTTTTGCTTTGTCTAATGTTATATTTACTTAGTTGTGCACCTATTTTCCTCCCCCAGTAGAGAGAACAGGCATTTTAATTCTTATCTTTAGCTCCTGGGTGCCTATGACAGTGCCTGATACATAATTTATTTATTGAATTATTGAACTAAACAAAGGGTTCTGAACTTTTTTTATGTCATGTTCCCTTTGGCAAGCTGATGAAGCCTACAAAACCCCCCTCAGAATAAAGTTTTTAATGTTCAGTTGTCTCCTTCCTTTCCCATTCTTAGTGACTCCTTTGGGTATTTTCTTGGCAAAGATACTGGAGTGTCTGTTTTCCTTTCCAGCTCATTTTACAAATGAGAAAACTGAGGCAAACAGGATCACACAGCTAGTAAGTGCCTGAAGCTGTATTTGAACTCAGGTCTTCCTGCCTCCAGGTGTGGCACTCTATCCACTTCACCACCTAACTTACCTAAAGTTTTAAACCATAAGATGAAACCAATATGATTGTAAAGGAAACTCATTACATTAAAATATAGTTATCAAATACCTTACAAAAGGTATCAGGCCCCAGGTTAAAAACTACTGAACTAAACTCTTCAAATTTCACTTCGCAAGGTTGTTAAAGCAGTGCTCTCATTGAAGAAGCCTCTACTCAAAATCTTAAGTGGTTGTCTACTAAATAAAGTATAAAGTCATTATCCTATCACCTAAGTTCGATACTATGACTCTATCATACCCTTCCTGCCATATCTTCCCTTCACATACAACATATTCTAGCTAAACTGGATTACCTGCTACCACCATCACTTTCCAGTGCTCATGTCATCATCCATATTTCCCTAGGCCTCAAATGTGCTGATTATCAAAGCAAAAAGTTGTATCTACTTCCTCAAAAGCTTTGGGGTTGAGGGAGGGAGGAACTTCCCGCTTTATACTTATAATATTCTTATTTGCCCTATTGCACTGACTCAAACATATTTTCTTCCTGCATTTCCCCGTAATTTCTGTGAGGGCAAGACATTGTTTAGATCCTTTGCAAATAATACAATGCATTTTACTCTGTAGTGTTCAGTGAGTATTAAAATTGTTTTGAAATGAAAATTTGAATTGGTTTCCTCTCTAAGTTATGTTCCAGGTTTGAAATTTCAGTTCAAAACTACAAGACCCTTAATTCAAAATAAATATGTTAGATGTGTTCTATGATTCTAAATGCAGTGCTTTCCTTAATATATCGTAAAATCAAATTTTTGGACAGTTGTCGGTCCTTTGATTCACATTGAGATTATAGTCAAGTAAAACCCCAGTTCTCTTTGCTATTATTTGCCTTTTTTTCCATCCTACATCTGTTTTTTTTTTTTTTACTTTATTGCAGACTTTACATTGAGTCCTTCAACCTATTACAGTAGGGATCCCTCTCATCTACATCTTCATCCAAGCCAATAGACAGAGCTAAGGCTTGTGACACTTTGCTCTAGAATTTATTCCAGATTTATACCAATCCATTAATACATTTCTTTAAATCTGGTCATTCAAATGATTCCAAATCCTCCTAACTGTACTTTCCTACAAGACTTTTAAGGATATCGTGAGAGACTTGATCCCCTTACTTGCTGAAATTGAATATTATTATATATTACATTTTCCTATTCTAGTAAACCTTTCATGACAGCATCTCTGACAAGCAGTCATCCAACCAGTGCTTGAAAATATCCAGTTATATGTAAATAGCTACCTCCCAAGATGGTCCATTCCACCTCTTAACTGCTCTAATTGTTAGAAAGTTCGTACCTTGTACTGAGTAAAAATGATCGACTTTACAATTTCTGCTTCCAAATTTCCCTTTTCAATTTGCCTTCAGATGCCAAGGAAAATAAGTTTAAAGTCTTTTTTACATGACCATGATTCATTTCCAGGAAGCCCCAATATCTTCCTTTAATATTCATATAATATGGATTCAAGTACTCTCTAGATGACCCTTTTCTTCTGAAAAAAATAGTTCTCTGAAATGAACAAAGTACCCCAAATGTAGGCTGATTTAGACAAAACATAATGAGGATATTTCTTCCTTCATTCACGTCACTATGCCTAAGTTAACCCAGGCTAAAATCATATTAATATTTTTGGATGGCACGTTGAAATGTTAACTTAAATTCAACTTGAATTCTACCTAACCTCTCCAAGTTGTTTCATATGGATTGCTCTTTATCCATACCTCCATCATCTTTTACTTTTATGATTCTTTTCTTAAACTCAGGTTTTAAAACTTGATGATTTTTTTACAAGTCAGTACTTATAAAGCATAATCAGAATTAATTTGTTTTGCTCTTAGAATACCGATTCTACTCTCCAATGTAGAAATTCAGCTCTTTGTCATCTGCAATTTGGATACTTATATTACCAATATTTTAATCCAAGTAATTTGTCAAAAATGTTCAATAGAGAAAAAGTCAAAGACAGATAGACCATGGCAAGTTCTACATTATTGACATATATATGTATGTATACATATATATATGTATACATATATATATGTATTAGGATAGTAATATTTGGGGTTGTTCAAATTGGAGTTTATAGGTATACATATGGAATTGAAAAATTCTCGTTCAACTTACCACTGACAAAATAAGCTTTCTCAGAGCTGTTTCCTCATATTAAATGTAGACAATATGAATTATTATTTCAAGAGCATAACTTCGGTTACTTCCTGGTGTGTTGTAGTTGATTATCATGACAGGAAATTGATGCTGGTAGTGGTTGTTCCTGCCTATTTATCTCATTTATTTTTGAACTAAAGAATAGGAACAATATTCTTTTGAAACAATTTTGACTGTGACAAAGAGTAAAGGGGGGTAGATTATCATTATCTTAGCAGTTAGCTACAGTAAACACCACCACATAATCTAACATGCTAATAATAACTTTTTGTTCAGTAACCTCTTTTTCTAAATAGTTCAACATTCTTCATAAACTCCACTAAATTCCCCAGCCTAGCACTCATCCCTTTAAAAGAAAAATTATGAAAATAATCAATCATTTAGTGAATACTTACAAAATGCCTACTATCTCAAAAGTACTATGCTAAGTGATGGTGATACAGAGAAAACAGTGGACAATTCCTGTCCTCGAAAAATTTATATTCTGTTTGGAAACTTTGAGAAATATAGATATGAGATGTCCAATACCACATAATGTAATAATGCCCTAAAACATGACTCCCATTCATTCCCATCTACTACATTACTGGATTAGAGTGCCTCTATGGTGAGAAGAGCTTGATTTGCTCCAACTTCAAAATGACTTTCTATTTGCATCTTGAGGAGAATGCTATATTTAGTTTTATTGCCAACCTTATATGGTCTGTTTAAGTTGTTCAGTAGGATTAGCTACAGTGACAGCCATAGCTCTTGACTTGCCCTTTTGCAAATGGAGTATTAATCAAAATTTAACCTCAGTTTTCTTGATTGTGTTCAAATGAAAACAGAAACCTCTTATGGTACTTTGAACTGGATTGTTTAAATTGTTGGGAGCAATTTTGCAAATATTTAGTCTAAATTGGACATGCTTGTTAAAGAAAATGATTCTATTTGTTTTTGCTTCCTTCTCCTAGACATTTAATTGTCATCTAAGGGCTAAGTTATTTCCTCATCCTTTTGAGCATGAATGGTATCCCCTTTCCAGTCACTATTCAAATAAACAATCTCATCCTTGGGTGAGTTATCCTGCAGTTGTAATCTGTTTCTATTGTCACACATTATTTGTTTTTTGTTATGAGGTAGGTCACATTGCACTGCCTTATACTATTCCACGTTATTCTTAGACTAAAATGGGTATACTTCAAAGCTTGTATTTGTGAACAAAGAAACACTCTTCCTATTTTGAGCTCCAAAAGCAAATAGGGATAGGTTTCTAGGTCACTTTAAATGCTAAGGGAAAACTGCATTGTACAAATGATAACTCAGACTAAATGTTCAAGTTGGTACAAACTAACTTCAGAGTTCTGAAAATAACTTAGGAAAAGACCTGAAGGCCATATAATTTCTAGTAGGCTTATCATGTTTGCTTTTCTCATCACTACCTTTAATTCCAATTCACTCATTCTTTGAAACAATTAATATCATTAAATTTTCTTAAGTCTCAGAAGTATATGTATTCATGTGCACACACGTCACATACATATACAGATACCTAAAGTCAGATATCATAAAATTATATATAGTCACAGGAAAATCTCCAATAGAGTTTTGAGCTCTCGTATGAACTTATACTCCTGACCTCATAAGAGCCTTATTTCATAGTCTAAATCCCTTGCTTATTTTTATCTCTTTGTCTTTGCCTCCCCCCCCCCTTATGTGATGGAATCAAAAGATTTAGAGCTAAGAGAGACACAGAGATCATCTAGTCCAATGTTACAATTTCATAGAAGAGGAAAGTTAGTCTTAGGGTAATTAAGTGACTCTTCTAAGGTCACAAAGTTCATAAGAAGGAGAAGGATTTAAATCTCTGACTTTAAGTTCAGTGCTCATTCCGTTATGCCACAGACAACTAGAGATGCCAGAGATAGTCCGGAGTAGTGTAACCCTTTGCTCAAGTTGTCGATCTTTCTTATAACTTGTTTGATAGTTATCCAGGCTTTGCTGGAGCATCTCCAATGAGATGCAAACCATTACCTCATTAGGCAACTCATTTGGGGGTAGCTCTAAATTTTAGGAAATAATTACACTCAGTCAAAATTAGTGTCTCTTTATTTCACACCTTATGATTCTAGTTGTGCCACCTGGAATCAGACAGAATAAGTCAAGTACTTCTTCCACATGACAACTCTTCAACATTTTAATATTTGATAAAAATCAATCTTTGAGGGCTGGATTATCTCAAACCTCTCAACCCTCAGGAAAGAGAAAATACAAAATAAGAAAGGTCGTTATTGAAAAACAAACTGGAGATCTGAAAGCTGGGAAGGGACAGATGAGGGATGTTGATACAGGGGTACAGAACTTTAATCAGAATCAGCACTCACAAAGGAAAGAGAAACAGTTAAGGGCAGAGTTAGAATACAATGTTTTCCCAGAATTGATATTCATTAGGCTTTTGAAGAAAATTCAGTTCGAAATTGTCCAAAATACTTTGGTCACTAACTAGGGAGTTGCAAATTACATAACTACTTCAAAGAGTCTTCATATAAATCATTTTGTCAGTGATCTTCATCTTCACTCAATGCACACAGAGTACACACACACACACACACACACACACACACACACACACACGCACACTGATGTTGGCTTCTGTAGCTGGTTCAGTGTTGTGGGAGATAGAAGAAGATAGGCTGATTGACCATGTTAAAGGGTAGGGATTATTGACCTATTCTGTTGTTAGTTCATTTGGCTTTTACCCTATTGGAGTTCTTGGTTTCCTGTACCATGAAGATAGCTGAAATTACTTCATTTTTTGTACATAGTCCCTACTTTGGAGAGTTTTGAGAGAAAAAGGAGATGAGAGAAAACATCTGGATCTCCAAATTTGTTCACATTTCCTAGAATTGGGCTATTCTTTTAATAAACTTTTCCCAGGTTCATGACTTTTGAGGTCAGCATTGCTTCCTCCCTATACTTCATCACACAAATCCGAGACCACTTGTTTCTGTTATAGAAGACTATTTGTTGTTCATCTGTTGCAGCCATGTGTCTGTGACCCCATTTGGGGTTTTCTTAGCAAAGATACTAGAGTGGTTTGCCATTTCCTTCTTCAGCTTGTTTTACAGGTGAGGAAACTAAGGCAAACAAGGTTAAGTGACTGGGCTTGTGTCACACAGCTAGTGAATGTCTGAGGCCAGATTTGAACTCAGGAAGATGAGTACTCCTGACTCAAGGCCTGACACGCTATCCACTGCACCACCACTGCCTATTAAAGGCAAAGGTTTCTCCATAGACATCAGTAGCATTTAAACTATGGTCAACAAAATCACATAGCTTCCTTTCTGCAATAACTTGGCCTTGACATATATCTATGGCCAAGGACTTCATTAAGATTAAAATCAAATCACCAGTATCAATACATAGCTGACGTTTTCTTCAAAATCAAAGCTAACTTCAAGAGAAAACAGAACAAGCTTCAAGGAGAGCATTTATTTGGCTTCAACTGCTATTCCTCTATAATGTATCTGATGGTTCCCAATTACTCTTTGCTCTAACACCTTTGACAACAATTGTCATTAACATAATTTGTTTTTTTGTTTTTGTTTTTGGCAGGGCAATTGGGGCTAAGTGACTTGCCAAAGGTCACACAGCTAGTATGTGTCAAGCGTCTGAGTCCGGATTTGAACTCAGGTTCTCCTGACTCCAGGGCTGGTGCTCTACTTCCTGTGCTATTTAGCTGCCCCCATTAGTGTAATTTGGAAAGGCACAGATTCTAATCCATGCCTATAGTCCTACTTTTTTTTTGCACTGGTGGCAATTATATGGTCATAGTATACTTCAAACACTATGAGTCACTAATACAATTTGTTAATTGTTATGGTTTATACATATATATTGATGAGGGTGGGTAGACATAGTGAGAAGGGAGAGCCTTCTTCCTATCATCTAACAGTCAATAATAATATATTAGTAACTATAATTAATGAAGTCAAACTTTTTGAGGTAGTCAATGAGTGATTTTTTTTATTCTATGTACTAAAGAGCCAACCTATTTCAGAAACAAAGACCCATAGATGCCATTTGTTATCAATCACATGATATATAAGCTATATAATGCAAAGTGATATTTCACTATGGCATCCACTATTTCCAAGGCACTGTATGGGACACTAGGAATAAAAAGGTCAAAAAAAACATCATCTTTGTGCTTAAAACATTTACAATCTAAAGAACAGAATAAAATGTACTCAATCATGATATAAAAGAATATGTGATAAGGGAGAAAGAGAGGGACATGCAACCTGCTCTAAGAAAGGTAAGCAAGGAAAAAATAGGTTCTCTTCTGAGGCACCTTTAAATAGACCTTGATGAAAGAGAAATGGGGAAGAACAGGGGAAAAGTGTGTTTCAGATATAAGGGGCCACTGTTGTGAAAGCAGAGAGGTGAAAAAGGTATGACAGTGAATTTGGGGAACAACTCAAAGTCCTGTTTGGCTGGAATAAAGAGTTCCTATAGGGGAAATTGGTGAAAAATGACTTGAAGGGTAGGTTGGAGTCATTGTGGAGAGCCATATTTTTTTTAATTATATCTTATCTTCAATGACACAGTAGAGAGTTATCTTATCCCATAGTCAAAAGAGACTCACTGATGTTTTCTTGAGTAGGTGGGGAGTGAATAGGTATTAGACAATTCTCTTGGCAGCTATTTGAAAAATGCATTGGTGGAAAAAGTGACTAGAGACAGGAAAAAAAAATTAGGTGACTGCAAGAGTCCAGAGGTTATCTAGACCTAAATAAAAAATGGTAGCAGTGTGAACGGAGAGGAAAATGGAGAGTTAATGCAACTTGGCAAACGGTTTATATAGAGAGAATGAGGTAAAGGGATAGGTGGGGGGAAATAGGGGAAAAACTACTCTGAGGCTTTGTTTCTGAGCTAATAAGAAGCTGGTGATTTCATGAGCAGAAATATTGAAGAAGGGCATGCTTTGGGGAAGAATATAATAAATTCTGTTTTAAATATGTTAACTTTGAGAGGCTGGTGAGACATACCTGAGAAGGTGTCCAGTGGGTAGTTAGACATGTGGTAATAGACTTCAAGGGAGACATCTGTGCTGAATAGATAGATGTGGATACCTTCTGCATAGAGGTGAAAAAAGCAGGAATGGATGCAGTCACCAATGTACAGTTTATAGAGAGAGACAGCAGAGCTTTGGGGGAATGCCTACACAGGAGGCAAGAGAAGAAAGATCAACCAAGAAGGGGCCTCAGAAGAATCAATAATTGGTAAGAGTGCCAAGAGAAGGAATGAGAGCCAATGAAAGAGAAATCAATGAGGAGTTGTGGATGCTTAGTTAGTAAAGTGATTTTTTTTAATGTGAAAGAACATGTATTTTTTTTCTTTTGACTTATTAATAGATGGTTTCCTTAAGCTTCTCTAGTATGTCTATGCCTTTGACAAATAAATAATGGTGATGCATTACAAGAAAAAAACATTCGTCCTGCCCACCTGCCCCTAGGTTGGGACAAAATACTATCTCATACTCTAAGTATTATCCTCTTGCTAGAGTGGTCTGATTGGCTACAGTAAACATGGAGTCTAACTTTAAGTCCATTCTCTGACTTTACTTATACATGGTAGAAGGCAGATAATGTGATCTTGGTATTCATTTTTCTTTGCTGCTTATCCCTTGTCGACATTTACATACTGTTTCTGCTTCTTCTTACTGAAAATAGATAATTTATTTTTCAGTCTTCAAGAGATCCACATCTTCCTAACTTACTGCTTTTGATCTCAATCTGTAAATACCACTGTCATGAGTCATTTCCCCTCTTCACCATTGGTCTTTCCTATTCTTTTTTTTTTCCCTTTGGCTACTCCAAAAGAAATTTTAAACAGCAATCAATGGACTAGATGTCAACTCCAAATACTGCTTAGGTTTTGGGGTTTGGGTTTGTTTTGTCTTAATTGTGAGAACTGCTTGTTCCATTGGGAGCCGTTAAAGTTGTACAATACTTAAATCTCAGCCATATTGAACAAAGGGACATCTGCTGGCTAAGTGGCAGCTATTTGGCTGTCTTCCCTGAGACCACCCTACCCAACAATAGCAATAACCCTTTCTTCACAGAATGGCTATCCCTAAGTGTCAGTCCATGAATTAGTGTGTTCGAGCTGTGTGAAGGATTGGCCCATAAGTCTCTGAAATTGTCCATCAATCAGAAAATTTTAGAGTCAGAAGGGACCTCAGCAATCCTCTCATCATTTGAGAAGTACTCATTTGCTTTCACAAAGCTTTGTTCTAGGGTATTACACACATGCATGAGAAATTAAGAACCTGTAAAATTGTGTGTGGTGAGCATTCACTATAGAGCTATCTTTTTTTATTATTTGAGCAATCATTAAGTATCAATCATTTCAGAAATGAAGATCCACAAAGGCAACACAGAACATGGAAAAAGAAAATTGGACCTTAAATTAGAAGACTCAAATTGGGGTCTCCGCTCTGCCCCTTTCCAGCTGTGTGACATTGGGAAACTGATTTAAACTCTGAGAGATAGTTTCTTTATCTATAAAATGAGGATTCTAATAAGATATGCCTTACAGACATTCTGACTTTGTAAGTGGAGTACTGGACTTATAGTCAGGAAAGTCTGGGTTCAAATCCCATATTACATGGACAAATCACTCAGTAATTTTAAGCCTCAATTTTCCTATTTATAAAATAAAACAATAATATCTCTAATGCTATCTAGTAGGGATGTCTTAAAGATCAAATGATAGTTTTTTTGTCATCCCTAAAGTTCTTTGTAAACCATAAAGTACTATATAAATATCAGTTATTACTACTACTAAAGGTTTTACAATGACACATAATGAAAATTCCTGCACATATACACATACATATCTATATGCTTATATGCATATATACATATGTATGTACACACAGATAATATGGATGCACATCTATATGTATACAAATATATGTATATATGCACATACATATATACATACATGTTATTTGTTTACTATATATACATATATACTTCATAAAACACTATAAAAACAATTTTCATTTATATAAGCTCTAATCAGTTTACCTTTTTGTGAATAACCAATACAATGAACTGATTTTCCTTCATGATACTGTAGAAAATAGTTTAAAATAAAGTTTTTGCTGTTTTTCTGATCCATTTATTCCACTCTATTCCAGCATTTTTCTAAGGTTTTTTTCCCTTCATTAATAAGTTTTTTTAACCCCTTACAATAGTAGGTGTGGTTGGGGGAAGAAGATGGGTTTGGTGCTTTATAATCTATGGTCAGAGGCCTCCAGGCTATATGTGACCCTTTGTTCTCCATTGAGGCCCTTTGACTGAATCCAAACTTCACAGAACAATGAAAGGATTTGTTCTGTAAAAGTTGAACCTAGTCAAAAGGCTGCACCCAAGGTCCTGGAAGGCCACATGTGGCCTCAAGGCCACAGGTTCCCCACCGCTGGACAGGATGGTTCTCTCATGTCATAATTATATTGTGGAAACTCCCCATTCTTTTCCACTGGAGTCTGGAAAAGAAGACTTGACTAATACATAGTAGCCTACATTCTACCCAGTTTGTAGATAAATAGAATGAACACCTGACTAGGAGTATGGAGTTGTGGAAGTCATCTAATCTGTTTATTCATCTGTAAAATTAGTGCATTGGAAAAGATAATCTTTTCTATCAAATAAATAAAAAATGTATAAACCTTTGTTGGTCTATTATCTTCTATGTAGTCTTGTATGAAAAGAAACATTTAGGATGAGATAAAGCATGGCTTAATGTCTTATTGTTGAGGAAAGAGCAAGCGAATGATTCTTTTAAGTCAATTTTTTTTTTACTTTTTTCAGTACTGTGAACCCTTTTTCAAAATAATGTGTTTAAAAGAATAAAGTAAGATTCATATCTATCTATATGTGTGTATAAATATAGATTCTATGTCAATCAATAAAAAAATTATTAAGCACCTACCATGTACCAGCACTGTACTAAGTGCTGAAGATACAAAGAGAGGCAAAAAACAGTTCCTGACCTCCTGTTATAATCTAACAGGGGATATATTTATATTTATCTAAAAATGTATGTATATGTATGTTTGCATGTATATATTTAAACCCAAGTTCATGGGACCCAGTCCAAGAACCCCTACTTTAAGTAACAGGCTTAGATTTCTCATTATTAATAACTTACTAAGCCACGGTGTACAAGGCTAAAGTTGGGGGAAGAATGGATAACTAGTGTCCTTCATTGTCTGTAGAAAATAATTAGAAAAGGAAGTTTTCCAAATATATCATGAAAGAAGCATAAAAAACTATAATGTTCTTCTGTAAAGGTCCAAAGCAGAAGTAACATTTGTATTCAAATTTCAGATATTTCTCTTTCTTGCAACATGAAACCAAATGCCTTCATTATGCACTAAAGATAGCAATATCTATAGTATGCTCTATTTTGGTTATAGCTTGAGGGAAAAGTACTGTTGACCTGCCTCTTGTATTGATATGCAAATTGATTTTTCTTCAGTTCAAAATCACTCTTGAATGTCAAAATTTATACTCTCTCCCTGTCCTTCCCATTCTCCACTTTCCTTCACTCACCTTTGAAAATTTGTCAAAATGCTTAATTTTTCTCTTTATTTGGAAACATGTAGGAAAGTAATTTTCCAAAAGGCATAACCTCCAAGCTCTTTTTTTCTATGTATTTTCGTTTGAAAGAAATGCCAACCTGAAGATTAAGGACTTATTGGATCTGGAAATTTCAAAAATATTTAGTGAATTTATCAACCTGAAATAGCCAACTTAATGGAGTGATAAAGCAATCAGAGGACCCTCTGCCCTTGACTTCAACATCTTTGTTCAAGACAAACATAGCACCACAGACGAAAGCGGCCTCTCTTGAGTTGAGTTTACACTTGAGGAGCTAAGAATGAAAAGAAAAACTAAATATGTAGGGTTTTTTTTTTCTTTCTGTCTTGGAGGTCATTGAAAACCAGACAGGTTGTTTACAAGACAGAAACTTATTGCAATTGAAATAAATGATCCTGATAACACAAGGTAAAATCTGTCCATTCATTTTATATATTTCAATCAGGTGAAGTTCAGCCCTGGATTTTTTTTTTCTTGAAAAATATT
>JAQQSZ010012740.1:0-11932 GCA_028646595.1 Phalanger gymnotis | reverse complement strand
GATTTCTCATCAAGTCACTAGCTTCCACTTGCTCCAATCTAATTTTTAAGGTAGTATTTTCTTTAGTGGTCTTTTGGACCTCCTTTTCCATTTGGCTAATTCTGCCTTTCAAGGCATTTTTCTCCTCATTGGCTTTTTGGAGCTCTTTTGCCTTTTGAGTTAGTCTATTTTTTAAGGTGTTGTTTTCTTCAGTATATTTTTCAGTATTTTTTGGGGTCTCCTTTAGCAAGTTATTGACTTGTTTTTCATGGTTTTCTCTCATCCTTCTCATTTCTCTTCTTATTTTACTCTCTGGCTCTAGAATATCAGGGCAGTTTTCCTTGATAATTTTTTGAAAGATGGTATCTAGGCTCTTTTTTTGATCATGGCTTTCAGGTAGTCCAATAATTTTTAAATTATCTCTCCTGAATCTATTTTCCAGGTCAATAGTTTTTCCAATGAGATATTTCATATTGTCTTCCATTTTTTCATTCCTTTGGTTCTCATCAAGTCACTAGCTTCCACTTGCTCCAATCTAATTTTTAAGGTAGTATTTTCTTCAGTGGTCTTTTGGATCCCCTTTTCCATTTGGGTAATTCTGCCTTTCAAGGCATTCTTCTCCTCATTGGCTTTTTGGAGCTCTTTTGCCATTTGGGTTAATCTAGTTTTTAAGGTGTTATTTTCTTCAGTAATTTTTTTGGGTCTCCTTTAGCAAGTCATTGACTTGTTTTTCATTGTTTTCTTGCATTACTCTCATTTCTCTTCCCCATTTTTCCTCTATTTCTCTTACTTGCTTTTCCAAATCCTTTTTGAGCTCTTCCATGCCTGAGACCAGTTTATGTTTTTCTTGGAGGCTTTTGATGTAGGCTCTTTGACTTTGTTGACTTCTTCTGGCTGTATGTTTTGGTCTTCTTTGTCACCAAATAAAAAGATTCTGAAGTCTGAGTCTAAATCTGAGACCATTTTCACTGCCTGTTCATGTTCCCAGCCAACTACTTGACCCTTGAGCTTTTCATTGGGGTATGCCTAGTTGTAGAGTATAGAGGACTTTGTCCCAAGCTTGAGGGGATGTGCTGCTGTTTTCAGAACTACTTCTACACAGCAAGCTCTGCCACACCAGTGCTCCTTCTCCCCCAAGAACCTTCAATCAGGGTTGCGGCCCAGATCCAGGCAAGGCAAGGCAGGCTTTGCACTCCTGCTCTAATCTGCTACTTAATTCCTCCCATCAGGTGGGCTTGGGGCCAGAAGCAATTGCAGCTGCAGCTCTGGAAGCAGCCTTAGAGCTGCACCGCCTCTGCCGCCCCCTGGGGTGGTGGCCAACCATGAACTCCTTTTACTCTTTCCCAGCAACTTTTTCTAGTAACCTTCTCTGTTGTCTTTGGCGTTTGTGGATTGAGAAGTCTGGTCACTGCCACAGCTCAGTGATTCAGGGCCTTATGGCCTGTTCCTTCCAGCTCCTGGTCTGGTTGGTCCTGGTGTGGCCCATGTTGGGCTGTGCTCTGTTACACTCCCAGCTTCATGTGATAGACCCTTCCCAGTGACCATCCAGGTTGTCCTGGGCTGGAGCCCTGCTTCCCTCTGATATTCTGTGGGTTCTGCAGCAATAGAATTTGTTCAGAGCCATTTTTATATGTGTTTGGAGTGACCTGGGGGAGAGCTTAAGCAAGTCTGCTTTCCAGCCACCAGCTTGGCTCTGCCCTCCACCAACCATCATTTTAAATGGGATTTAACTTTATATAATTTTATCCTGGATTTTGCTATTACTATGTAGAAATACTAATGATTTGAAGAGTTTTTTTTTTGTATTTTGCTACTTGACTGAAGTTATTAACAATTTCAGTTTTTTTCTCAGTCGCTGGGGTTTTCTGAATAAACCATCATGCTGTTTATAAAAAGGAATATTTTCTTGTTTTCTCTTTGCCTATATTCATGTCTTTACTCTTTTTTCCTTTGAGTTTTGTTATCATCAGCTTTTCTGTTCAAAGCATCTTTTTTAATGCTTTGAGAGAAGTATGACATAATGGAGAGAAGGCTGGCCTTACAGTAATGAAAACCTTAGGCCCAAATTCAAACTCTAACACATTGAGTTTGAGATAAGGAGCAGCTACTTAATCTCTTATCATCCCAGAGAACTAAAACTGTAAGTTAGAGGCATGAAAGCAGATCTGCACTGGTGGATGAGACTCTCACACTGATAATTCCCTAGACTATAGAAATCCTAAGTTCCTACCAAACCGTGACACATCACTCAGTAAATACAAGGACATAATATGCATGAAATTTGCTAAGAAGCCAACAGGAGTCTCCTGCTTGGAAAGACAAGTCATTTTCATCCCACTTCCTTCCATTGTGAGAAATATTGAATTAATTTGTCCCAGAATGTAAAAAACAAAGCAAAACAAAACAAAAAACCCAATAAACTTGGGTTAAACTCTTTGAGGTTTCTCTGCTGCTATGAGACTAGCACCATAGCACAATTCCTGTTCTGATGGATCTAATACCAAAATAAACCCATTTATTTTTCCCCTTTAGTAACATGAATATCTTGGTCTGAAATAAAACAGTTGTCTCACATTCTCTTGTTGCCTTGGGCTATGAACATTAGAGTAAATTTACCACCTGTTTGAAATGTTCAATAGCTTTTAGAACTCAAAAATAGTCTCGTCTAAACACCTCACTTCCTACTTTGCTGAGATCAAGGATATCTGATTTTCCCTTCCTCAAATCCCCTTTTCCACCCTCAAAATTTATCTATATCCTCATCTACCCTGGCCTCCTTCACTTTTACTCCTGAAAAAAATGTACCTCTTCTTGGCTAAGGCTTTCTATTTTCAACCTATGCCTTTGAGGTCATCCTCTCCTATCTACTTAGGGGCATAGCTCTCTTAATTATGTCTTCGCTCTATGGTATCCTCAAACTCTCTCTCTCTCTCTCTCTCTCTCTCTCTCTCTCCCTCTCCCTCTCTCCTTCCCTTCCTCCCTCCCTCCCTCTCTCTCCTTTAATTCTTCTTTGTTAAAAAAGTAAAAAAAAAGCAACAATATTTTGATAAAAGAAAAGCATAGGGAGTGAAGTAAGTGGAACCATGAAAAAGACTCTCTCTCTATCTCTCTCTCTCCTATAATTCTTTTGTTTAAAAAAAGTGAAAAATATAATATTTTGATAAAAGAAAAGTGAGCTAAGTGGAACCATGAAAAAGATACACATAATTCTTACAACAAAGTCCATGAAAAGAACAAGTGCCACTGAATCTTGTGAAATTAAAGTGAACAAACTTGATCTCAAAGAAGAGAAATGAAAATGCATCCATTTCCCATCTTTTTAGAAGTGGGAGATTCTAGATGAGGAACATAATCTGTAACATTAAACTTGGCTGAGGTATGAGTTAGCTTTGCTTAACTCTATGTTTTCCCTCTTAAAATTTACTTCATTATAAGGTATGAATCTGGAACAAATATATTGGAAAATGTAGGTGATATGGAAACAAAAATTATCAATAACCTTTAAGTCAACCTGTACACACACTTCAGTCTTTTATTTGAGAGAAACAAAAAGTTCTTCTGACCCAGTTATTTGGTTCAGCCATCTTCTTATTCCCTCTCCTTTTCATTATGCAACTTAGTGAAAGAGTAGTTTGCATATCTTTTCAAATACCCCTTCCTCACTATGTATTCCTCAATCCCTTGAAGTTTGACTTCTTGCCCTCCTCCCAATTTCTGCTGAAATTGTTTCTTTGGAGGTCACTAATGATCTCTTATTTGGCAAATCCGATGGATTTTTTTCTCATTCTCACTCAACCCAGCTCAATTAAAGAAACATTTATTAAGTGCATGAATAAGTATAGTACTTTTTAATGCAGTGATAACACAAAGATGAACGGTGTCACAGATTGTGTTATTAAAGGGCTTCTAGGTTAGTATAGGGGTGGGGTGGGACTAGATAGGAAATATGACAAACAAATCTGATGTAAGGTAGAGTGTGATTGGGGCCCACAGGAGAACCAGGAAAGGCTGTGAAAAGTTTCAGGAAGGGGTTTGCATAATAAAATAATCACTCTCTGTCTACACTATCTCTGTCACACTCCTCATCACTTACATGATGATGACCTCCTTTCTTGGTTCTTCTCTTCTCTGACCACCGTTCTTCTTTAGTAGTGATGCTTCTTTCTTTTTTGCCCAAAGCATTATTATACAGAGTACTATTTCATGCCCTGTTTCCTTCACTATAATACATCACTTGAATATGTTCACATAGTTTTGGCTAGCAGTAGAATTGTAGTCCAAAACATAACTCCTATTCCCAGCTTTTCCCAGCATTACGACCCTTCATATTTAGAAAGGTGCATCTCTCTCTCTTCTCATTGATATGATGCTTGTAGGCATCCTTCTCCCTTGCTTCTCCTCAAATGCCACTCATCTGTCTGCTTGGGCCAATTTTGTTCTTGTTTGCCTTCCTTTTAATATTATTTGTATACAGTGGCATAGTTTTGCATATGACCAGTCTAAACTCCAAAGAAAAACTTTTTCTTTGTCCAATTAATGATCTTACTTTGCTTGGGCATCAATGACTAAGTTTATCTTGTGGTTGCTCTCCACTTGGTCTCAATTGGTTTGGTAGCTGCTTAAAGATATGATCCTACCCCTTCCAAAGTCTAGTAAATCCATCTGAGTTTCTATTTCATGGACTTACCTTACATTCTCTTGTATTTTGGGGGGCATTATTATGTTTGCAAAAAATAATACTATAAATTGGTTTTAAATTTTTATTGATGTCTTTTATTTTTACATCACCATCATTTCCCAACACATCTTTTTCCCACCACTCTCCCAGAGAGCCATCCCTCATAAAAAAAAGAAAAGAGACACTTTTCAGATCCAGAGAAGAGTAGAAAAAGCACTCAGCTGAGCTCTCCTGACATTCCCCTCCAAACAACTTTAAAATACTGCCTCAAATTGAATTCTGGAGTGATAGAGCCAACAAAAGGTCAGGGTAAGATATTTTTTTCCAGCCCAAGACAACTGGAAATTGGGCAGAGAGATCTGTGACATGGGTAGAGGCTGGCCTGGAGCGCACTTGGATGAAATACCAGCGGTTGGCCTACGTGGCTGCAACACGAACAGCTGCGGCATCTTTGAGAACTCTCAAGCCAGAGGCTGTAAGGGGACCTGGCAACTGGTCAGAAAAAGATTACAGGGGACCTCTGTGGGAGCGCTGGATGGAAGACCAGATGCTATTTGACAGCACCATTGCCTATATCCTCTTCTGGTTCAAGACTGGAGAGCAGTACTTTCAGGCAAGAGGGAAGGAGAGCCCAGATGAACAACACAGTTTTTGGTCCCAAGAGAGTGAGGTTCTTGAGGTGCAGTATCACTTGAAGTTCCAAAGGATCAAGACCCTGAGGAACAATATTGTTTCTGGTCTCAAGAGAGCGAGGACCCTGACAAGCAGTATTGATTGCCCTTCCTGGGAAAGGACCAAAATGCTGATGAAGACGGCAGTAACCACAGCTCTCCTCAGATCACGCCTTGGAAGCACCAAAAGCTTTGGGACCCTGATTAATAGCTTTGAAAACAGCAGTATGAAAATAAAATCACTGAAACTTCAGAGTCTCCCTCCCTTTCTTCTGCCATAGCAGGGACATAGCCCAACTCTAACAAAAAGTTCAAAACAAAAATAATAGGATGGGAAAATGAACAAACAAAAACAACAAAAGAATCTGATCATAAAAGTCTACTATGGTAACGGGGAAATGACACACAAACTCAGAAGAAGAAAATAAAGTCAAAACAGCTACAAGAAAAACCATAAAGAAAAAAAAAAGGTGAATTGGACACAATCCCAACAAGAATTTCCAGAAGAGCAAAAAAAGATTTTCAAAATCAAGTAAGAGTTGCAGAGGAAAAATTATGTAAAGAAATGAGAGCAAAGGAAGAAAATTGTCAAAATGCAATTAAGAGCTTGGCAAAAGAGGCACAAAATATACTGAAGAAAATAATGCCTTAAAAAACATAATTGGCCAAATGGAAATAGAGGTAGAAAAAGCCCAATTGAAGAGGATGATTTATTAAAAATTAGAATTGTGAAAGTGGAAGGTAATGACTTCATGAGACACCAAGAAGCAACAAAACAAAGTCAAAAGAATGATAGAGAGTGATACAGAGAGAAGATAGAGGCAGAAGAAGAAGGAGGAGATGATAGAAGGGAAGAGGAGGAGGAGGAAAAGCATGTATTTTGGAAATTTATAAAAGAGATCATCTATCAGTTTAGAAGGATACTTGTTTTAAAAGTCTTTTTGATATTCAAAGCTCATAAAATTGCTTTATGCTTCTCCTTTGTGAGATTAGAAGAGCCCTATTCTGCTTTGTAGCAATGTTCATTCCATTGTTCTGAGCCTACCAACGTGCTTTTTTTTCCTTATATCACGTTAAATTTCTTTTTCTCACTTGAAAGATTGATAATTTCTTTATTTTCAGAGGTTGTCTTCATTTACACAGATTACACTTCCTGTAGATCTTATTATTCAGCCTTCGTTAATTGTTCTGATGGAAAACCTTTGTAGATAAGCCTCTATCCACTTAGTAAGGCTGGTCCTCGGACAAAAGACATGTGGATCCAGACTTGCAACCTTTGTAGCTTGATAGAAGTTGAAAGAGTTTATTCTCCATTTGCATAGCCACTGATGACCCAAAATTGCCTCCACAACATGCTGAAACAACCAGAAAGAAATTTGTTGAGAGACTTGGGTCTTAGTAGCATCCAATATACACTGGGAACCAAACGTAGTGTGAAAAATCCTTTCAGGGAAAAAAAAAAATAGGTTAAATTCTGTTCACAGTTTTTGAGTCGCTCTTATCAAAACTTCCCAGGCTTTGTTCTTAAGAGAGTCACCACAGCCATACATCAGTAGGAGAATAACATTCCGAGTTCCAGCTCAGCTGCCACAGTATTATCACCTCATACTCTACTGCTCAGGACAGATGAATTTAAGCAAGTGGCTGAATTTGGCCTTTGGGCTATATTTTCCCCAGTATATCTTGAAAGTATCACAGCGCCTACCTAGCTCTGCACGTGGTAGGTGCTCAATAAATTTGTTTAATTGAATTGAATTAATGCATTATGGTAATCTAAGCATCAATAGAACAGAATAGCTAACATGTTAATTTATTATTTTGAGTTCAGTGAATAGGACCTGAGAAATGAATACTCATTAGGTAGAAGAAGGATCTGATACCTTCTTTGGATACTATTGTCATTTACCTTTAATTGAACACTAACGACATTCTAAACTGTGTATAAAGTGGCTCTATATTTAGCCCCTGCCTTCTGATTCAAATTAACCCATAGAAGGAAGAAGGCAAATCATGGGTTTTAGGGATAATAGGCCAGCACTCTGAAAAACTAGAACCTGTTCGTGCTGAAATCCTACTTTAATGCCATATATTATAGGCTTAAGATTTACTTATAAGGCAGGTTAATTCTGGACCTTATGTCAGGATGTTTAATTAGCGAAAAGGACTTCTTTCTTCTTGTTATCATTAAAAGTCCATACTTTACCTTTTCTCAGTTATTACTATTTCCTACCACCTGTCCAGACATCATTTCAATTTTTTTCTGGATGACTGTAGAATCTAGATCACTTTCTTCCTCTCCCTTCTCCCCCTACCATCTCTCTCGGTATCCTTATTATCTTAACATTCATAAGAACTATCAAACCCCTGATATCTCAGTTCTCTTACTCTACACAACCAGGCCCAAACCAGCATCTTTACCTCCTGGATGTCATCATCCTGCTGCACTCTTTAGATTTCAGACTCAGCTCTTCCCTCCCTCACTGGGACCTCCTTCCTTTTATTTCTCCTGTTGTGCCAGACTCATTCATCATCAATCCTGGGACTTCTTTGCTACCACATGCTTTCTGCAACACTGTGGCCAACAGTTTCTTACTGTTTATCATGACAGTAAAATAACAAGGGATTAAACTATTAAAAAGGGAGAAATTAAAAATATAAAGTCCTTAAAAGTAACTTTGACTTGGATGTCTCTAAAATAAAGCACAAACTTTTCTTTTTTTAAAAAAAAGGACAGAAAAAAGGAGCTTGCATTTTTATTGAAGGAGACAAAATATACATATATAAGTTGTCCCAAAAGTCTTAGTGCAGTCTTTGGTTATTGAGGCTATTAATGCTATTATAGAATAAAATAGCACTAAGACTTTTGGGACACAGTTTAAATCCATAAAAAAGGCAGAAAATAATTAAATACAAGGTATTAAAGAGGCACTAGCAATTGGGACCATCAAAGTCAAGCTTTTCATATAAGACAGGACTTGAGATGCATCTTGAAGGAAATGAGAAGGAAGTAAATTCCAGGCACGAAGATGACTAGTGAGAAGAGGCACAGAGAAGATAGAGGGGTGAGAGACTGAGACGTCAGTTTGACTGGGCTGTAGAGAGCAGAAATACATAATGAGGTTGAAAAGATAGACTGAGGCACCAGATTTCTAAGGGCTTAGAAAACCAAGTCAAGAAAAAAAGTCGCATGTGACCCAAAGCTAGGAGAAAAGGGCTTACATTAGATGATAAGGCAAAGGTCCACAAAGATCTTGGCAAACTAAAGTATTGTATCCAATTGAATGGGACAATATTTAATAGAGATAAATATAAATTCCTACATCTTGGATTAAAAAAAAATAAGTTTCCCAAGTCTAAAATCAGGGCGAGGGGCCCTGTGGCTAGCCTGCAGCTTAATTTTTTTTTTAAAAAAAGATGCAAATGTTTTAAAGAACTGAAAGCAGCATGCGAGTCAGCAGTGTGCTATGGCCATTAAAATAACTTACATGATCTTAGCCTGAAATAAGGGTGATGTAGGATCCAGGACTAAGCTGGCAACAATTCTGCTATTATCTGCCTTGACCAGATCACACTGGCACCACATCGTACATAGAATATATACATATATACATATATAGAGAATATAGTATATAGAATATATACACATATACATATAAATAAATAAATAAATTAGAAAATGTCAAATTTCAAAGCCAGTGAATGGCTCTGAAATCATGTTATGTATGTATTAGTTAGAGAGAATTTTGTATATTAAATACATATTTAACCTTGTAAACAGAAGACTTAGGGGGCAAATGATAGCTATTTTCAAATATTTAAAGGGCTGTTACTTGGGAAAAAAATAGACTTGTCCTCTTTGGCCTTAGAGGGCAGAACTAGGAGCAATGAATGAGAGTTACCGAGAGGCAAAATGATGTAAAGAAAACATCCTATATGAAGTCCAGTAGATTATTTCGGGAAGTAGAAGGTTCCCCCTCGATTGAGGATTGCAAGCAAAACTGCATGAACACTTCTTGAGTAAGCCGTATCATGGACTCTTATTCAGGTATTGTTTGGACCATATAATCTCAGAGGGTCCTTCTAATTCTGAGATACTGTGATTCCAAAAACTTGGTTTGTGGTACTGAAGGGTGATGTTGAAGAAAATGTAGCTTGAGGTTGTACTATTCTTGTTTGGCCTTTAAAGATTCTTTCCCATAGGTTTCAAGCTAGACAGTGGGGATCTACCAACCACGAGGCCCCAATGATTATGGACGCTGAAAAATTTTACATTATCCTTGGCTCTCTGAATGAGGACCCTTATTACTGTAGTCTCCAAAGACTGTTTCCCTGCGCAGCCAGTCATATACTGACTTGACAGACATCATTTTTTAATCTTCCTTGAGATTTTAGTGACTATAACTTGAAAAGTCTTGTTCTCCTTTGACTCATTCCTTTCTATCCTGGTGTATTTTCTTAAGAATATTTATTAGTGAGTTGTTATTTTAGGTTCTGACTTTTTGGGTAAAGTTTGAGTTTTTCATCTATTTCCCTAGACTGACATTTGGGTGTCCTTCTCTCTGAAGGCCGGCTTCCTGTTTCCAGGATACTTCTGCCTCTCAGATCATTGGCAAAGCAGTGATAACAGTCACACATGTGGATCAAAGAATATTTCATACTTTTAACTTTATAGGCTATCCAATTATTTCAATAGTGTTACCCCTACTTAAGATATTTTTGAAATTCATCTTTTGGAATTGCATTTAAAACTAAGTTACAAACCATATATGAACTCATGTTCATTATTTCATAGTCATACTCTTAATTACTTTTAATTTTATTGATATATTTTATTTTTACATGACTTTCATTTTCAAATATAGCTCTCTTACCAAAGTATTTTAAAAAATTAGAAGGGGAAAAATTTAGCAAAACAGACTCTAACAGTATATTCAATGTTTTATATTCATGTTTCAAAACTGCAAAGAAGGGAGGGAAGTCCATGCTATCTTTACTTTAGCACAAGCTTGATCATTATATTACATAATGTACACTTTGTGGAATAATTCTTGTTCTTTCTATTTACATTGCCATAGTGTTTGTGCATATTGTTTTCTTGGCTCTGCTTACTTCACTTTGCATCTGCCTTCTTATGGCTCTCTACATAGTTCATATTCATTGCTTTTTATGGCACAATATTCCATTATATACACATGCCACGATTTATTTTTTTGATTCCCTAGTCTATGGGCATCTTGTTTGTTTCACATTCTTGGTGTTTTTGCAAAAAGTGCAGCTATAAGCATTTTGGCGTATAGGGAAACTTTCGTTCTATCTTTGATCACCTTGGTGTCTAGCAGTGGGATTTTTGATGCATTGATCACTTAAATTTACCAAATATGGCTTTGGATAACTTTGGGTTATTTTCAAAATTTACCCTCAAAAGAAGGATATTTTGCATCAATAAAGCTGTCCAAAAGAATTTATCGTAGATTCTGAAAGCAATCAGATTCTGGGAAAAAAAAAACTAGTAGTAGCTTTTATTTAGCAAAAAAAGGCTAAATAGTGCCTTGTTTAGATTAAAAGGGGAAATTTCTAGCTCTCTGATCTCTCTTTTTCCAAGTAATCTATAGCTTTAGAGAGGTGGTAAAATCCTCTATCAATTCTTCCCTCTCTCCTTTCCTTCTTTCCTTCCTCTCCCTCCCTCCCTCCCTTCCTTTCTTCCTTCCTGCCTTCCTGCCTTCCAGCAGCTAGGTGGTGGAGTGAATAGAGCGCTGGCCCTGGAGTGAGGAGGACCTGAGTTCAAATCCAGCCTCAGACACTTGACACACTCTCTAGCTGTGTGCTTGGGCAAGTCACTTAACCCCAATTGTCCTGCCTTCCCCCTCCAAAAGATTAAAAAGAAAAAGAAAAGACGTGCAGCAAGGGATGGCCCATTTAATTAAAAACAAATCAGCTGGGAGGGGAAGACCCTTAGGGTTGCTGGCGAAAAGAGAAACAGTTATTGTTTACATTCATTCTGAGGCTGGAGGGCCCATTAGGCAGAGACCTATTGCTGTCCAATCCGTGTTGTCCAATCCAGAGTGAAATGGGTTTAAGGCTTGGTCTTTGAGAAGGAGATCTAGCCAGTAAACCTCAAGTTAACTAGGAAGCTTTCAGCCATCAAATTTACCTCCCTTTGGAGAGGACAGGCATAGGCAGAGACAGAGGCGCCAAGCTGAGTTACTGTAGTAGGAAGGCCGAATTCATGATCTCAAATATAATCATGTATATGTTTGAATGGTTCGAAATCGCAAGGTATGAGAGATTCTCTAAGGAGAAAACAACAAGAAATTTATTTAGGCCCCACCGCAGCAGAACCATGAACCAGCCTCCCCATTCCAACATCTTGACAAAAAGACTCCAAGCCCAGAAAGCCCATCTCACAAGAGCAACCAGGAGGCCACAGAAAAACAAGATAGTATTTAGCCAAATCATTTTCGCTGGCCTCACGTTCCTGCTCACACTCGGGTAAGCCCTGCTTCCGCAGCTTCCTGCCTCCGCAGCTTCTGGCTTCCGCAGCTTCCTGCTTCCGCTGAAGTTGTCTCCCGGCTCACCCCTCCTCACAGCCCAGCTTCCGGCGTTC
>JAQQSZ010012739.1:0-11932 GCA_028646595.1 Phalanger gymnotis | reverse complement strand
TTTTTTTTTTTTTGCCTCTTTTTGAATTCCCAGAACTTAGCACAGTGCCTGGCACTTTTATTGTTGTTGTTCAGTTGTTTCAGACTTTTTGTGACCCCATTTGGGGTTTTCTTGGCAAAGATACTGGGGTGGCTTGCCAGTTCCACAGCTCATTTTATAGATGAGGAAAACTGATGAAAACAGGGTTAAGTGACTTGCCCAGGGTCACATAGCTAGTAAATATCTGAGGCTGAATTTGAACTCAGGTCTTCCTGAGTCCGGGCCTGTTGCTCTATTTACTGCACCACCTAGCTGCCCTGCCTGGCACATAGTAGGTGCTTAATAAATATTTATTGGTTGACTGATAATCACTAGAATGGTAGCAGAGGACTGAGTTCAGAACAGCAATCCATAGGTCAATGAGTCTACAGAAAGAAAATTAAAACTACTAGATATACTTGTTATCAAGGTATCCCATCTGGGACAGAGATGGGCCTTCTATAGTTGCAGGCTGTCACTAGACAGAAAATGAAAGTGAGTTTTCTGAAGGAATGAAGTATATAAGCTGTGTGTTGTCAAAACTCAGATATTATAAACCCCCAAATCTGGAAAGATGCCACATTTGATTTTTAGATCCCCTTTTGATAAGTAAAACTTAGTGGTAGCAGGGATCTATCTTTGTACTTGACCCTGAGAGAAGTTTTCTAAGATCCCATCTTCTATTTTCAAAAATGATACTGCTGACAGTGGTGACTGTATATGGCTGTCAAGACTGATGCATGACCAGACACCTTGTTCTGTGCACCTGAAAGGTTGTTATGGATCTAAGGTCACACTGTTCCCCACAGTGCCTGTTCCTATTGCCAGCCAAAGGCACAGAAGAGAGTTGTCAATGCTTGATTCAAATAAAGGGTATACTAGCCCTAACTGGAGCAAAGGGTGGAAGATGACAAAGGGGAGCTCAGAAAGCAAAGGATGAATATGGAATAGGGGGAAAAAGTCTAACTTGATCCCTCTCTTCTCTTCCCTGACCCTTTCTCCCAACTCAACAGAGCTTGACAACTTGCTGCTAGCAAAATCTGTTGTACCACTTGTGATCAGAGAGGAATTTTGTATAGTGAAAAGGACACTGGATTGGAGTCCGGATGAGTTGGGTTCAAGTCTCTGCTAAGCCATTAACTGCATCCTTGGGTAAGTCAGGAATATAACCTCATTGGGTCCTAATTTCTTCATCTGTAAAAAGTGGTTTAGATGACGTGATCTCTAACAATTTTTTTTTTAGCTCTAGATTTTAAGACTCTCATATACTAGATTTTTCCAGTTACTTTTTTCCCTTGACTGCTAGACTAAACCATGTGATGATTTGTCAGGCTTTGAGTTCATCAGAAGAAAGACACCATGTAGACCCAGGTATCACTAAAAGTGGCCACACCCATTTACAAATGAACTTAAATGAAGTCAAATGGAACTCATCAGTTTTTTTTTTTTAAAGAATGGAAAATTCCCATGCAAGTGGCCTCCCCAAAGAGTTGTTCCTGAATATGGGGGTGGGGAAGAGGATAGAGAAGAGATGTCCTTTTTTTCCTGGCTTCAGTGCCCTACCCTCTCCCTTCCCTTAACCAGCCAGAGCTTTGGCGATAACAGCCTCATCCGCCCATTTTGTATAGATGCCAGTGGCGGGAAGCCATTTCAGTACAATGCTCCCTCTTTAGAAATGGTTTTCTTGGCCCAAATGCCCACATCGAGAATTAGAGCTTCTTGGAACCCGGATAAATCAGGGAATTTGGTGAAGGGGAGTCAGGCTCCTTTCCATCTTCCCTGAACCCCTGCTATACATGCTGGCACTAGAAAGTTGTTCTTTTTTAAAAGGTGGGGTATTGCTCTCAGCCTCACAAGTTCTAACACATGAAACGTGGCTATATTATTCAGTAATTACAGAGACAGTGAAGGTATAGGGTAGCCTGGCACTGAGGAAAGAGGGAGAGGAAGGAGAAGGGAGATAGAACAAAAGCTATATGTACTTTTATGGAAAGAGCTGTGTTTATGGTTTGAACTTTCACAACTTGTAAGGAACTGTTGCCACCCTGATTACGGGCTCTGCCTGCTCCTCCTACTTCTCCCCTGACTTAAAAAAAAAAAAAGTGAAGTTTAGTTTTAAAAGCATAAGAGGCTTCTGTGTGTGGGTGAGGAAAAGTAATATCCAAACAGAATAGGCCTAAGCTCAGGGCCAACAGAGAGCCTCCCTCTGCCCCCACCCCCAGTTGGCAGCCTAGCAGCATACAAATTCGAAGCAGTGGGCAAGCCTCATTACTGGGTACACAGTTAAGAATTACTTCTAGAGGTCAAACTGAAGGGACCACAAATAGATCCACTGGATTTACAGTTGGAAGGGGGCCTTAAAGAGAATATATGGCTCAACTCCCTCATCTCACAAGGAACTAGAGTTCTGAGCAGTGAAGGGATGTAGCTACTACTGAACAGCTCTGCGTGGGGTTAGAGCTTTGAACCCTAAATACAGTGCTTTTTCTACCATATCATATAAAACTGAAACCAAGACCTGTGAAAACTGGGATAATCTTCATAATCTTCTCAGCTTCCCAATAAGCTGTTAGGCTTAGTTATTGCACAATTTGTGCTTACTTCTACCTTAAGGTTTCTGCTTCAAGCTGGCAGAGGGGTTGGATCAGCCTTGCTACAGGAGGACAGTGAGGTGGGGAAGTTTCACAGAACCCCAGTTCTGTAAGGGACCCTAGAGGTCACTTAGTCCAAGCCCTTCATTTTATAAAGGAGAAAACCAAGGGCCAGAGAAGATTAATTACTTGTATGTGCTCACACATCTGGCGCCAGTTATGAGAACCCTGATGCCAGGCAAGAAGCCTGTATTAAGCCTTTGGTCTGTGCATAGTACTGAGCTCTTTCCACTTATTACATAAGGCTTCCTGGTAATGGGATCGTTGCTTTGCCATTTTCTCCCTCCTCCCAAGGTCTCAGTCAGAGTAGTATCACACGTAAGACACTTGGGGAGGTGAGGAAGAACAGGGTAGGTAGGAGAGGTTAATTCTTCTCAATTGTAACTACCAGGGAGCTAGGAATCCCTTCTACATCCCCATCAAACATGCGTAAACAGGGTCAAATAGCACATATGGGTGAAGATAGTACATATTCCACATAAGAATGCCACGCCACAGCTCACACTTTGTCCCACATCGAGTGGGCCAACACTTATTTTGGAAAGGGTGGGTAGGAGGGGATAGTCTAAAGGAAATGGAAAAACTATCATCAAACTGAGGGGTTTGAACGACTCAGGCAGTAAGAGAGCAGATTATTGGTGTGGTTGCTGGCTTCCTAAGAAGCTACGCCCATGAGTGCCAGCCTAGATTAGATGTCAGAAGGCCAAGGGCAAGGACATGTTTTACTTGGGTCTCCCTTGGCCCAAAGATGACCAATTCAAAACAATCACATTTATTAAACACCCACTATGTGGAAGGCATTGTGGGAATACACCGACAAAAAACCAAAAAAGTAGTTGTTGAGGCACTTTCTAGTCTACACAGATACAGGATGCATCTGACACAAAACTGTCTTAAGATAATCGAGCATACAATAGTTTAAAAGGGAGCCTCGAAGATGGAGCTAGCCTCAGAGACTGAAAAGATGCAGTCTGAGTCCTGCTTCTAATCCATATACGCTGTATGAACCTGGGAAAGTCACTTAACCCTTCCGGGTCCCAGGCAAGATTATAAATTGCAGAGCAAGTGGCTACTGACTTAACGTGGGAGAGAGAGTTTCTGCACTGAGATTTTCCAATGCAAATGAAGATATGAGTTGGGTGCAAATTAAAAAAAAAAGTATGGATAAAGGACCTGTAGTTTTTTTAAATTCATCTAGCTTTTCCCTGAAATCCCTGAAAATCTGTTCCAAAGTACATGTATGATGAAATTCTTGATACAGAGATAGAGAAGTGAGGGTATAATATCAAGAAGTTGCTATGATTCCTGGTCCCTTTTCTTTCCCAATACTTCCTCTTCCCTCTACCTCCACCAAGCGGCCTAGAAACATGGCTATTTGTTGGTTTTTGTAGCTTCATCAGATGAGCACCTCTCAGGAAATGGGGCTATAATGTCATGATTGGAACAGAAAATGCGGAATCAGAAAAACCTGGATTTGAGCCCTGGTTCTGCCACTAACCAGCCTATAACCTTGGACAAGTAATTTTCTTCATCTGTGAAATCAGGTATACTATTCATCACCTACCTAACTAGATTGTTGTGGGGATCAAATGATATAGTGGGTGTAAAGATATCTGGTAGTTGTAAAGCACTACATACACATACACATACATACACACACACAAACCCATATATACATGTTTAATATATTTCATCATATATACATGTTTGTATATGTTTTGTATGTGTATGTGTTTATGTATGTTTGTGTTTACAAGTGCCCTGCTAATATTTCAGTACTTGGAGGATTGACACAAATACTGCTTCTTCCCCCTTTTCTCCTCCTCCCACTTACCTCTCCTGCCTATTCAGTAAAAAGATAGCTGAACTGAGTCAGAAGACATGATTACTCATTAGTGGCAGAGTCTGAATTAGAAATTTCTCCACACCCCTGCTCACACAACTTACAGCCAAACCTTGGTTTCCTCACTTTTTATAAAATGGAGTTAGTTAAATGATCTTTAAAAGGTTTATGCTTTATTACTCTCTCTCACCTTCTAGTAACTGAGTAGGGGCACAGAGACCAGAGTCTGTCCTAATCCTGAAAGTACCTTCCTAGGACAAAGAAAGAAGAGCCAGCAGCAAGAAGAACCATCAGTAGAAAGGGCTGTGAACTTCTGGGAAGGACACCCATTAGGATCTGATCATGCCCCAGCAGTGGCCCTTCACTGAGGAGGAAGAAGCACAAGGGGCCACTGTGTCTAGATACCAATTCATGGTTTACAGACAACTGGGGTGTGGTGTGGAGGAAGTGTAATATTTAGGAAAACGTCATACTTGCTTCCCTCTGAAGGCTGAGTGGGGTGGGGACTCTTCCAAGATACTTTCTTCATACTATTCCATCCCAGAAGCCACTCACCTCTTAAATATTAAAAAGGAGGGAGATAAGCGGGATGACAGGTGGCAGGATACAGAAGGAAAGGCATCCTTCAGAATAGTGAGAAGGAAGGAGGGGAAAAGCTACAGGTCTTGATGGGTGGCTTTCTCTGCAGCAGCTTAGTGCCCTGTGTCTTGCTTGGGAAGACAGCAAGGATTAAGAGAGACCCTGCACTATGACCCTCCATTCATGTCTTCCCCTAGCCTTGGGCTGGACAGAAGGGCAGTAATACCCCCAATCTGCAAGAGTGGCTTTAGAATCGGAGGACTTGGGTTGGGATTCTGGGTCTGCCACTTACTGTGTGACCTTGGGCAAAAAATGTTTACCTTTTGGGGTCAGATTCCTATGTCTAAAACGAAGGAGGAAGATCAGATGATCTCTAAGGTTCTTTCCAGTCTATGATCCTCTAGATGAAAAAAGGGATTCTGCGTATCAACAAGGTGGCAAAGAGAGATTTTCTCCAAATTGTCTCAAATTCCCAATTCCAGTGAGTAGGTAGAGGTGCAATACCCTTCACTACTCCTCATTCTCTCACCTCCTCAGCCCCCCTCAGCCCAGACAGTAGTCTTCAGTCACATTTTTATCTAAAAAGGAACTAAATTTTTCCCATCTTTTTCTGAAATAGCATTGTGCAGAGAACTGGGACACCTAGGGCTTAGTCCTTGTTTCTGACCCACCTTAAATAGGGGCGGGGAGAACAGAATAGAGAACAACTTCTCTCCAAAGCTCAGTTTTTTCTACTCTGAAAAGGTGGGGCCACAGGAATGGGGAGGGCCCTAGTCTTGGGTTGAGCTCAGGCAGGTGGTAGCTAGTTCAAGGTCTGGGTAAATGGGGTTGCAGATCCTTGGTGCCATCTAGGCCTGGGGGAAGCTGTGAGGCATTTCTCTCCTTAGGCTGGAAGGCACCTGATCCCTAATAGCCACGCATGCTCCTAGCCAGGAGAAGCCCAGCTCTCAACTGGGAAACCAGGATTGATAGAGATCTCAGTTCCTCCTCCCCCAGCCCCAAGCATTTTCCCAGTTGAGATACTTATCAACCTTCAAGAAAAAAAAAGGAAAAGAAAAAGCAAGACATGGACTTTCAGGTAGGGTTTGACAGAAACTCTGACTTTCTCACGGGTACTAGTCAAAGCCCCGGTACAGGTAAGGTGTAAGGCCGGGAGGGACAAAGGTTCTTCACACGGTGGCTCCATGAGAGCCTGGTAAAGGGGGAAAAGCACTAGAAACACTTTTAAATCAAGCAGGACAATGGAGTGTAGTATCCCCACCTCCTGCCTAGTCCTCTGTGAAAAAAAATTCTTAGCCACTTCACCCCTTTTCCAGGGACTCTCCTTCAGGCTGCGCCACCTCAAAACATTAACTCCACCCTTGAACAACTGCCTTCTGGACCTACCCGGCACCACCTAGAAGAGCCCAACAAGCTTCTCCAAAACTAGTAGACGCGGGACAGGGTGGGGACTAGGTGGGGCCGAGGAGGAGACTCCAGAGTGGTGGAAAAAACAAGCCCCGGCCGGTCCTCACCCAAGGGGTGCGAGAGGAGGGGAAAGATATCCCGGATCCCGAATCCCTATACCCATATTCAATAGGAGATCCATTTGGACCATAAACATCCCGTCCGTCCCATGCTCTGGCCAGTGCCCAAAGGAATCCTCGGTGACCCTCGCCTCCACCTCCCACCCAGTCTCTTTTAGTCCACCGTAGAAAGAAACTCCTCCTCTCACTCCCTTCTGGTCCTGTACAGGCTTGTCCCGACTCGTGCAGTCGCACGCCACCCGGAGGAGATGCCAGCTGGCGACAACGACAGACGCTCTTTCCTGAGTCCTACCAGTCTTCCCCATCCCGTCCCTGCCATCTTCCCTGGCATCCGACCCCTCACCAAGCAGCCCCAGCTGCCAGTTCTCTCTGCTCCGCGCAGGATGAGGGAGCAGGTGAAGAGCGGGATGGGGCGTGGGGAGATAGGGTGCAGGGAACAGGGGTGCGAGGCGTCTGCCTCTGCTCACTCACCCAAAAGATGAAGTTAAATCCAAACAGCAGATATTTAATGCACTTGGTACCTCCTTTGACCGGCATGGTGGAGACTAGGTTGGGCTGGGTTTGGGTTCTCAGTGAGGAAAGCCGGGCGCACACAGGGATCGAATGGGACCCAACAAGTAACTAAACTAAGGTAGGAGCGGGTAGTGGGTGGCCTTAGGGCTGCACTTTTAAAAAGTGCCACTCCTTAAGGCGCTTCGCCTGGGTTCTGTGCGCATGTGCGAAGAAATTCCGTGCCCCCGCCTCCGCAGACCCCTCCCCCTTTTTCCAGCACCTGCCCCGCCCCCGCCCTCCTGACTCGCCCCACCCAAGTTCTGGGGGTGGTGTCCAGTCTAGGAGGTGGCCGATGTGCTTGCGGCTTCCGCCGCAGGCTTCGCTGACACCGCCGCTGCCAAGGTGCGGCTCCCTGTCCAGGAGCCTCTTTCTGCCCCGCTCAAGAAAACGACGGCGAACTGACACCTTCCATCCTGCCTCAGCCGGTGCGGAGAGGTCTTTGCAGACGGCTCTATGGACCGCCTCACACCTTTCCGGAGATGCTATGGGCACGCCTACTGAATCCTCCCCTTATGGACTCCGGACTCTTCCCACCAAGTTCTCACTAAGAGCGTTTGGAGACCTTCTTTCCTTCCTAAAACCTTAAGATTTAGAACTGGAGGGGAACACAGAACTCTTCTAATCTAAGTCTAATCGGAAAGTGAAGCCATGACAAAAGAAGTGACGTAAGAAGGGAAATAACTTACTCAACATCTAACACATAGTAAGGAGCGCAGCTGAGGTACCAACTCTTTCCGGTTTTCCTTCATCTCTAGTTGGATGGACTTTTTAAGTCTTCATTTTAAGAGAAATTTCCTACTTATGTCATTCCCCATACCTTGCATCCAATCAAGTGATCCATTTATTTAGCTAAGTAACAAAGCTTGTCGGAGAAGAACCTATAAAATGACCCATTCTCCCTTTGCAGTAGTTGGAGAACCTGGGTATGGAATAGTGCACATACTGTCAGAGCCAGTTGATGTGTTGGTTTTGCTAAATTGCTTTTTTTCCTTAATTTTTTTTTTTAACGAGGGATTATGGTCACTGTCTATGGTAATTGCGTCCAGAAGTTTAACCAATATAAATTATTTGTTACTACAATGAGAAAAAAAGAGCCCAGAAAGCGCCCAGAAATCAACAACTGACGTGCTTGCTGAGAGGAGAGAGACAGCTGCCAAAAGCAACATAGGGTTAAAATAGAAACCCGTTTTTTAAAAAAAGGATGATTGAAGGTTATGAGCACCATTGTCTCATAAAGCAAAAAGGAATAGTAGAGGGTAAAACCATTTTCAATGAAGCTTGGCAAGATATCCAATGAAGCAAAGTCAATCCGAGAACATTCAACTTTGAAAATGGAAGGACTTCTAACAGAGGAAAAATGGGAATGATTTATAAAAACCATGAAAAGAAACTGTTTTCCTGATTAAGGATTGTAGAAGCACCATGCTTAAACCCAGTAGAAATGACATTAAGTTGCTTGCTGTTTGTCCTTTGTTCTCAAAAAGGACCATGACATCAGGGAGGTGATGCAGGACATGGAAGTGAATTGAATATAAGTGAGGGAGGGATGTGCAAAGTCACCAGCTTCACTCTGTCTCTGGAGCTGTCTGAGTCCAGTGGCCAGATATGGATCGGGACAACTGGAGATGGTCCAGGATGCAGTGGGGGTCCTTGGCCTTTTTAAGCTAAGGTCTTTAACAGCTCTCAATCTGACTGAGGCAGCACCCATTCAGTGATTAAGACTTTAAAAAATGAGGCAAAGAATGACCTCTTAAAAAAAAAATACATCTGGGAGGAAAAGACCGTTCTGTCATTACAAGCCAATCAGGGCCCAAACAGTGACCAAGTAGGGCTTGGTCCAGGACCAGACTGGTTTTTAGGAGAAAAAAACCAAACTAAACCAAAACAAAAGTCTCAGAAATGACACTAGAGAGAACCAAGGAAAGTGGTTGGATTCGACTGAGGTATTTGTAGGAGAGATTCAAACTGGGGTAATACAACTATAAGGATGTTGAGAAAGCAGTATAGGTAAAAAGTATCTGAATGAGAAGATATCAAAGGTGTGGAAAAAATTTTGGACTTCATTAATACTGCAAAAGGTGAGAAAATATTAATAACTATTGATATATATGCATTCTCTCCTATTTCTTTAAAATCTTTAGAAGTCCTCTGTACATGAATTGAAGGCATCCACTATAAGAGTTTTAGTAGAAAAAAAACCAGGGATTCTAGAAATAATACTCAACAATCAATCAAATCTTTACCATTTCATAATTAAACTGAAAGATATAAGAATCTAAGATCCAATTGTACAATTATTTGTTGATTACAAAAAATAAAAAAAAAACATTTGGTTTGGTAGAACAAAATGATGACTTACAAACTTTTACAACAGAATGTCACCCTTCCATACATCAAGATTATTTAACATTCTTTGGAAGTTATAACGGTAGAAATAATATTGTTCAATGATCCTCTGATAATAAACATCAGCTGAGGCATGAAACACGAAGATAAGTGTTTGCTGAAGAGGTTAATCACTGTAAAGAGGAGAAACCCATCCCAGAGTCAAGGTCTGGAGATATTCTCTATGGTTGGTGAGGTCTTCAATAAACATTTATTAAGTGCCTATTAGGGTGGAGTCTGCCAGGTAGATATTCCCCTAACTCACCAATGAGTTTGAGGCCTGACAGATACCCTCAACCTGGTTTAACCTGTCTGCTGAGTAGATTTTACTGGGGTGTTGCCCTGCATATACTAAGGCTTCTTGGAACCGCAGGTGAGACTTGGATGACAGGTGGAGACCAAAGGTGAATGAGCAGAACTGAGAAGGGCTCAGCAAGCCATCACACCTGAGGTGCTGATTATCTGTCCACGTGGGAAAGACCAAGAGGTTGAAGAATGTCTATTGTCCAGATCCCAGCATGCATTTGGATGTATACTCAGTAGAGTTTATCCAACAGTATGTTGCACATTCGAAATGCACTGCAAGTAAACAATGATCTGGACTCAGAGTTGAAAAGTAGGGGGAGAGTGGGTTGGATTGCTTTAGGGAACTTGAAAAGCTCTTTTACTGACTTGGCTTGGGAAACCAAACTACGCAAAGAAGCAAAGACGTATCTTTTCAATGTTAGCATTTAACTGACATTGCTGTGTAGAATTATTTGGATCACCACTCTCTTCATAGAACTAAAGTTGAGTAATACACAGAGGATGATGGAGGAGGTGGGATGGTGTGAATTAGCAGGCTGCAACTGTAACTGTGGAACTTTGCAGAACAGGACTAAAGGATATCATCAAGAAATTGTGATGGAAAGAAAAGATGATTTGGTCACATGATATGTGAAGGATGACAGGTAGACTTCCAGAGTGCTCCACTAGTACCCTTGTGATGGCAGGAGAAAGCAAGGAAGGGTTCTAGCATGTTGGGCCGAGTCCCTGTGTTGAACTTTTGGAAGAGTATGAACAAGAGTGGCCCAGGATGGGCAGGCATAGATGGGTTGCCATCTATATTGCTGGAAAACACCCTTAAATTGATGAGATAACAGATTTATTTGAATATTGAGTGTCATGTAGTCCTGTTGGTGTTCTTCATTCTTGAAGAAGACCAATGACATCATGAGGATGATGTCTTAAGTCACTATGAATTGGATATGAGCGGTACAGAGTTGTCCAAAGTTGTCGGCCTCACTCTTTCTTCTGGAATCATCGAAGTCCAGTGGCAAAACAAAGGTCAAGACGACTGGCACTTGTCTGGATACTGTGGGTGACCTTGGCCTTTCTAAATTAAGGTCTTTCCCAGGTCTCAGCTTGTCTGAGGCCACACCCATTCAATAATTGAGGACTGGGTCAGAGTAGACACAAATTTACCATTACAAAGATATCAGTCTGGGAGGGGGAGATTCTCCTAGTTTCTGAACCAAAAAGAAAACAATTGCTACTTACAGTCATTCTATCTAAGCCATCAAAAATCTAAACAATGAACTACAGAAGCTTGGGCTGAGGGCTATTGTTGGTTATTCAATGAAACCAGAGTGATTTGGGTTTTAAGGTGCAGTCAAGTAGCTCCATTTAAAACATAGTGGGCTTTTAAAAAACCTATCTTTTCACAGCTATATTTCAAGAAATCAAAAATGAAAACCACAGGTGACAAAAGTAAATAGTCCCAGCTTCTTGAAAAAAAAAACCAACACCCTAATACAAATAAATAAATGAAGTAGAAGAAGAAGAAATAGGATCAGTCCCCAACTTCTGCTCAAATTGGCAGCTTTAACACAGAGAATTTGCTTTGGAAGTCCTCTCTGTGTAGAGACTTCATGCACAACCTTTGTTACTGTTTTTTTGTCCTTCTTAAAGACATCATGAGGTGCCATTCGTACCTGAATAGGGATTCTTTTTGCAATATAAAGTGTCCCAAAAGTCTTGGTGCAGTTTTAAAAGTGTTCATCCAACCTTTGCTTGAACACTCTAATGAAAGGTTATCCACTACTTCCCAAAGTAGCCTATTCCACTCTTGGATAGCTCTAATTGCTAGGAAGATTTTCCTTATATGAATGGGATGGATAATTGTGAAGACTTCACCGGGTGTGTCTAAGGGAGTAGGAGAGGTTTGGGATTTGGCCTTGTGATTCTAGAAGGTCAAAGCCTAGAACTGTGGGCATGCCCTTCCCTCTCTCTCTTAGATGTTAGAAGATAATGAACTTCCTGTTAGCTATTTGTTCTCTGCTTCAGGAAGGTCTCTCCTCCCCCCACCCCCAGCCCTATTTCTTCTCCTAGACTTTCAG
>JAQQSZ010012738.1:0-11933 GCA_028646595.1 Phalanger gymnotis | reverse complement strand
ATGTTTGGAAAATAGGAGCCGCAAGGCTAGAACTGCAAGGCATAATGCCATTTCTAAGAATGTCTTTAGTAATGTTGTAGTTTAGTTGTTTCGGTCATGTTGGAGTTTTCTTGGCAAAGATAGTGGAGTGGTTTGCCATTTCCTTCTCCAGCTCATTTTACAGATGAGGAAACTGAGGCAAACAGGGTTAAATGACTTGCCTAGGGTCACACAGCTAGCATCTGAGGCTGGATTTGAACTCAGGCATTCCTGACTCCAGGCCCAGCTCTCTATCCACAGCACCACCTAGCTGCCCTGTCTTTAGTAATAATGGATTGTAACTTGGAAAACAAAAGTGTTCCTTAGAGATGTTCTCAAGGTCAACCTCCTTCTCGTTTTAGAAGCCCAAGTTTGCTTTAAAGCTTAGGTCAGTCTTCACCTCCTACATGAGACCTTTCTGCTAGTGCCTTTTACAAAAAGTTACTTTGTATTGATTTCGGGTTTTACATATTTTTATTCTGTATCTATTTACATGTGTGTGCATTCTCTCCCCCAATAGAATGTCATTTCATTGAGAGCAAAAGCAGTTACATTTTTGTCTTTGCATCTGGACTATCTAGCACAGTGACTGGCACATAATAAGTGCTGAATAAATGTATGTTGGTTGGTTGACCGAAGAAGTCAATGTACAGTAATCTAGGTCTGGATCATAAGAAATAGAAGTAACTCCATGCTCCTGAAATCTTTCTACAGGGCTTATTGATGACATATGAACCTATATATAAGATCATGATTCCTCTAAGGTAGACAGTGTAAAACAAGTGAGTCATACGTCAAGATCAGATGTGAACTCTCGGGTACATATTTGCCAATATCTACGTTTAATATGAGAGACAACATAGAGTAGTGCAGAATAGACAGGTTAAAATTAGGAAGACTTATAATCAAGCCCTATCTCTGACCCATATTGATTGTGTGACCCTGGGCCAGTCTATTATCCTTTCATTGCTTCAGGCAACTTTCTAAGACTATAAGTTATAGATAAGTTTCCAATCTACATTGGAATTTCCACACTGGGAATTACATATATCAATGTAATTACAGGCTTGAGGCCCTCAAATACTTTATTAAATGGTATAAAACATTTCAATAAAATTACCCACCTGTGAAGATCTTTAATTGGCCATTTTGTTTAAATGCTAAGGTCCTGGCTATTCATCAAATTGTATTTTCCTGGACTGACTAGAGATGATGATGTTTCAGTAGAGGAACAGAACCATGCTTTGTAAGTCTCGGAAGATATTGCAAAAACATGTGGACTTATTAGACTACAAGGATGATAGAACTCAAGAGCCAAAAATTCTTGGTGAAATAAAAAGAATAACTTGGCTGGATTTTGGTGGCATTCTGTGAAATGGGAATCTTTTCACAAAACCTCTCTGAATATAATTACAAAATTAATATGCTTGTAGAAGGTGTTGAAGAGCTCATAGCAGGAGCATTTGAAGCCATGATGACTTCTTGGAACCCTGACTGGGGAACTCCATCATTTTCCTTGTTCAGATTTGCCCCTTCCCAGCCATACTAGCATATTTCCTCCCTTACAATATCATTCCTTGGCCTATTCACACACCCATTTTCCGTGAATGCTCCTGTGATCAAGATATCCTTGGGTGTCTCACAGGTTTCTGTAGTCTTCCAGAAGCTCATCAGTCTTGGAAAGGAGAGAGAGGTTCAGGAGCCTGTCTCAGGTAAGTGTTTCCCACTGGGTAGTGGATGAACCATGAGGATAGAGGGGCTTGAGATCAGTGTGAGACATAGTCTAGAGAGGATAATGAACAAGGAAATGCTGAAAATGATCAAATCCAAGCCTCTCATTTTATAGATGAAGGCCCAGGGAGATTAAATAACTTGCCCAAGGTCACCCAGTTTGTCAGTTTGAGGTCAGGACTCTGAATATCATCTAGGCTAGAAGTACGGGCACCACTCATCACTGATTAGTAGACTGCTTTGACCTGTTCTGTTCCTGACCTGGGCTGGTTCACTCTTCCTGAGGTAGCCTGGTAGCTGCCAGAGGCTCACCATATTGGGACTGGACTTACCAGGGTACTCAATTGGCTTTGGCCATCATGCAGCTTAGAACTCCTGAGCTCAATCAATCCATCAACCTCAGCCTTCGCCACCAGGTTGGCTAGGGTAGTCAGCATAATTTAGGGGGAAAGAGTACTGGAGCTGTAAAGATGAGGCCTGTGTGAGTAGCTTTAACACTTAGCAGATCTGAATGACCATGATTAAATTATTTAATGTAGCCCTCTCCTACCTTTCCAGTTTTCTTACACTTTATTCCCCGACATGTGCTCTTTGATCCAGTGGCATTGGCTTCCTGATTGTTCCATGCACAAGACACTCCATCTTTTAGCTCCTGGCATTTTCTCTGGCTGTCTCCCATGTCTGGAATGCGCTCCCCTTCCCTATTGACCACTGACCTCTCTGGTTTCCTCTAAGTCCCAGCTAAAATCCTATCTTCTATAGGAAGCCCTCCCCAACCTCTCTTAATTAGCTTCCTTTTGTTATGTCCTATTCATCCTTTTGCAGTTTGCTTTGTATGTATTTGTTTGCACATTGTCTCTCCCATTAGATTGTAAACTCTTTGAGAACAGGGACTGTCTTTTACCTCTTTCAGTAGCCCCAGAGCTAGCAGGCACTTAATAAAATAATAAATGTTTTTTGATCGATTCATTAATATTGCAGGCAGTTCATCCATGAGATGTGGATAATAATTAATTATATTACTATATAGATTTGTTGTTAGGAAAACATTTAATAAATGAGAAAGCAATATAATATATGCCTATGGTATGGCATAATAGAGTCAGAAAGACCTGTTTTTAAATACTGCCTCAGACACACTATTATAGTAGCTGTGTTATCCAGGGTAAGTCATATATGCAGGTGTGTGTGTGTGTGTGTGTGTGTGTGTGTGTGTGTGTGTGTGTGTAACTAGGCCCATAATTTCCTTGCTCCTGGGTAAACATTCTACCAATATAGTGTGTGACCTACTTTGCAACTTGGCATCTTAGATAATTCCCTAGTGTACTGAGAATAACAAATGACTTGCCCAGTGTCCTGTACCCAGTATGAGTCAGAGGTAGACTTGACCTCAGATCTTCCTGATTCCACAACCAGGTCTGTATTCACTTTTCTACTATGTGTGTATATATATATATGTGTGTGTGTGTGTGTGTACATACACATGCACATACACATATACATGACCATAGCCATAACAAAGTGTAATAGACTGACTTGGGAGGCAGTAGGTTTCCTTTTATTAAAGACATTCAAACAAAGGCTACATACTTATTTGTTTGGTATATTGTAGAGAATACCCTTCTTTGGGTACACGGTGGACTAGCTCACCTCCAAGGTCCCTTCCATCTCAAAGATTCTTTGGATCTGTACTTTGTCAGTCTAATTGTTGGGTACTGTTTCTTCACAAAGTCCCTGGTTTGATTCTTTGCCTTCTTCAAGGCTATAGACACCAAGCAGGAATGACCAATGATTATGCATGACTCATCGTCTGTTCCAGCAAGGAAGAGAGCATGGCACATGGTAGACTTTAGTTTTTGAAGTTTTGCATTTGCTAATGAATGACTTCTATTTAGGAAGCAGAGGAAGATTGGAATAGATTCCTGCACACGTACAGGAAGGATCATCAGTAATGAAGTGTCTGGCTGTCTGGCTGAAGCAGCATTAAGAAATACTGATATTCATCATCCCCTGATGAGTTAAGCCAGGGAAGATACACTGATAAACGAGGAAATTAAAAGAGAAAGACGGGGGGAAAATGGCACTGAGGTAATAATGGCAAGTGATAATATCCATCCAACTGTGAATAAGACCACGGTTGCTCAGAGTTTCATCTCCAAGGGAAAACAGTTCTAGAAGACTAAGCCAAAGAGTAGGGTAGGGCTGTGCAAATTGCTTGGGTTCCAAATGTTTTATTTTTGTCTTGGCTCCTTTGCCTGGATTAGGTGATACACTGCTGGCTACGGGCTCAGAAAGACCTGCATTTCAATGCCAACTGCTGATGCTTGCTAGATGTGTGACCCTGGAAGAGTCGTTTAACCTCAACGTGCTTCTGGCAACCCCTTATTATTTTTTACACAAAATCAGAGTGGGATTGCTCAAAAAGTACAAGACCTGTCTACCAAGGAGAGTTTTTACATAGAGTTGCTAGTTCTTCCTGCCTGGCACATAGTTGGCTCAAAGAACTCCTCCTCCTCAAACCTCCATTAAAGAGGGCCCCCAAAGCAGCCAACATTAGCTTAACTCCATGGACTGAACTTCTCCAAGATCATGCCCCCAGGATATCTTATCACTAGGAAACTCGTTATCCTATGAGACTATCAGTTTTGGGACTCTCACCTTATCAGTATCCTTTGCCGCTCTGACTGGAAGGCTGGGGAGTGGAACAGGGAATTCAGGTTGTTGTTGACTTGTGTCCAGCTCTTTGTGTGACTCTCATGAGTCATACTGTCTGTGGGGTTTTATTGGCAAAGATACTGGAGCGGTAAATTGAGGCAAACAGAGGTTAAATGACTCTCCCAGGGTCACATAGCTATTAAGTATCTGAGGCTGGATTTGAACTCAGGTCTTCCTGACTCCAGGGCCAGCACTCTATCCACTGAGCCACCTAGCTGCCTCCTAAAGAATTCAAACCTCCATCTAAAGAGGGTTCTCAGACTAGTCAACTCTTCATATCCTACCAGCTGCACTCCTTGGGTTGGATTCCACCATGCCCCCCACCCCTTATCCCCAGATGCCTCCTTTTCTCCCCAACCCCCCTCTCAGTTTCATGTTGTTTTCCCCCATTACAGTGTAAGCTCCTTGAGGGCAGGCATGGTCTTCCTTTTCTTATTTGTATTCCCAGAGCTTAGCACAGTGCCCGGCACAAAGTAGGTGCTTAATAAGTGATTATTGACTAATATCTGTGAGTTTCAGGGACACAGAGAGGTAAATATTATACAGGTCTGCACATATATAGCTATGGAAGGAGAATGACCAGATCTGTGATTTCATTACTTATTGTTAACCTCTACCAAAGCAGGATGGTACCTTCTTTACCACTTACTGGCTTAGTGAGTTTCCTAGAGCCTGGAGAGGTTATTAAATGTCAGTTGGTGTCAATGGTAAGTCTTCCTGGCTCCGAGGTCAGCTCTCTATCCACTACACCAAGTTGTCTTAGATTTGTAACTCTCAAATAGGAAATATTTCTATATCTGTGTATATGTGCTCCCCCATCTACCACCTCCCCGATAGACTCTAAACTCTTTGGGGTCAGAGATTGCTTCATTTTTTTTCTTTGTATCTCTAGACTGGTACCACTTAAAAAATATTTGTTGAATTATTGATTTGAAATGGGAAAATTCTATGTTTGTACTCTGTCTGGGCTTTAAAAGAAACCTCCCCTCTCTCATCTCTCCTCTCTTCCTCTTCCATTGAATTAATTTCTTGTTTGGGAATGGGAAAATGCAAAGTAATGTTTTGGATCAAAGTTGAGAAAGGGTTCTCCCTCGACTGGGCTGGAAATATGACCTTTGTATTGGCTAGAAGTCTCCTGACGAAAAAGGAAATTATCCCCCAAACTTGTTTCTTGCTGTTTTTCAAACAAGGCCTCCTCCAGGCTGACCAGCTTCTTGGGCAAATGCTTAATTTATCAAGAGGAGATTGTTAGCAATAAATTTAGTCTTCAGGTGAAAAAACATACTCATTGGCTCCTAAAGACCTAGGAAAAGTTCTCAGGAAAGAAGGGAATTATGGCATTTTTCTTTTCCAAAAGGAAAATAATTAAAAGGGCCAGTAGATGGCATAAATAAGTCAGGATAGACATTGGAAAATGATTTAAAAATAAAGGACAAACCAATTTCTCCTCCTAAGGTCTGGTTGCTTTTCTCCAAGAGTGCCTTGGCTTGGCTATCTGATCTTGGTCTCTCCACTTCCTGCCCTCACTTCTATCAGGACCTGAGCAGGATTCCCTGAAGACCTTTAAGGATCTGGATGCAACGCGGTCTTCATAGGATTGTGATTATTACTGCTATTATTTTTTATCCCCTTTCACCCTAACATTACCTTTTCTTTTTCCTTTATTTTCCTTCATCAGGAGACAGCTGAGGAGGGTTGTAGTGCCTAGATCAGTACAGCTGAGCTCTAGTTCCCTAAAGAATGTGTGAAGTCACACACACACACACACACACACACACACACACACACGCACACACTGGTGTCACCTGTTCCTTTCTTTATGGGACCTTTAACTCTTTTAATTTGTTGATTTTTTATGATTACAATTGGAAGGAAGTATAGTATAGTATAGTATAGTATGGCGGAGAAAGAGCTATCCTCTGGTTTGGGAAGACCTGGATTCAAATCTTACCTTTTACCTATACCATCACTGAGACTCTGAGCAAATCACTTACCGTCTCATTGTCCCAGGTGACTAAGATGCTTTGTTGAAGAGGTGAGATCTTTATACCCATGAAATCATAGGTCCTGTCCAAAATAAAAATTAAAGATGAGAAAACAGAATGCCTTTTAAAAACAAATCATTGGAGCTCACTTATGTGGATAGGGTGATTAAAAACTCAGTTTTTTATATTGCACTTGTCTCTTTAACTTTCTCCTCTCATGGTCTATCTTGGAGGCTTAGGTTTTCTATTATATTTTGTTTTAGATTTATGGAATAAAACAAGCATTTCCATAACAATATAATACAAAAGATGATTGCGATGAAAATGCAACTCTGTTATGTACAACTCGCCATCCCTTCTAAATATATAATAAAGTTTTCCTGTGAATTTCTTTCTTTTTTGTCTTCAAAGTGTGAACAGTAGATGTTACCGCCATGATTGTTAGTGGTCAGTAGCTACTCCTTATATGAGGAAAGCCCTACCCCTCCCTTTCTTCCTTCAGAGATCCCCAGAGCTCTTGCTGTTTGGGGAGAACCTTCCCTTTGGTTCCAGGTTCCCAATTAGTTTCTTCTTTTTCTGTCCTGAGAAGAAATACAGCCCCCTAAGTCTTTATTGATATAGGCCCTCTTACAGATGGCCAGCATAAGCCTTTCCAGAAGGGCTGATGCACCAAAGGCTGAGGCTGATTGTTTCTGCTGAAAGTGGCCACTGGAATTCTGATAAAACAATACTGAACAGATTACTTCTGGATTAGAACATGTGGTTCTACTCCACTTTGCTTTGTTAATTAGACAAATGGATGGTTGTCTAGTATGCCATCAGTTCCCAGAGATTTCCAAAGCATCCTTCCTTCTTCCAAACATCCTAGTTTCCCTCAATAACTCATTATAACTATATGATTTGTAAATGTATCTAATTTTCTATTGCCTCTTTATAGGAGGAGTGTGGTATGGTGGGAGATGTTGTGGATTTGGAGTCAGAGAATCTGGGTTCAAACCCTCACTCTGTCACTAACTGCCCATTTGACCTTGGGCAGAACACTTAGGTTCTTTGGGTTTCCATTTCCTTATCTGAAAAATGAGGGCATTGGAGTAGATGGACACTAGCATCTCTTCCATTTCTGAATCTGTGATGATGTTACAAAGTCGGCATTTTTTTTTAGCCTGTATCACCTCCGATTCTGTAACATAGCCAGTAATCTCTTAAGTCAACCACAAGTTTGCCTGAATGATATATTTTAAAACCTGAGATTCAGGTTTGAATCTCAACTCTGATAGTAAACAAGTATTTATTAAAGGCTTGCTATGTGTCAGGCAGTTGCATACAAGGAAAAATTTTTTAAAAATGCCTGTTCTCAAGGAGCTTCTGTTCTGATGCGATAGACAACATGCAGTTACCTAGGGTCATATAAGATAAATAAAGAGCAGATGGATGGCAGTGTGAGAAGGGAAGGTGATAGCAGCTCAGGGGCAGGGAAAGACCATCTAAGGAAGGTGGGGATCTGAGTTAAATCTTGAAAGAAGTCAGGGAAATTGAGGCAGAGATGAGGGGGCAGAACATTAGTGGTGGGGGGCAGTCAGCCAGTATGAAGGCACAGTTTGGAGGGGAAATGGAATGTGGGAAGAATGGCAAATAGGCTAGTATACCTGGATAGTGCAGCTTGTAGTAGGGAGTGAAGGTTAAAAAGACTGGAGACAGAAAAATTCCACGTTGTTAAGAAATTTAAGGGAAGTCTGATGAAGTGGATAGAAGACATGAGTTCAAATCTGCCCTCAGATGCTTAGTAGCTGTGTGACCCTGGGCAAGTCACTTAACCCTCTTTGCCTCAGTTTCCTCATCTGTCAAATGAGCTGGAGAAGGAACTAGCAAAACCACTCCAGTATCTCAAGAAAACTCCAAAAATGGGGTCAGGAAGAGTTGGATATGACTAATTGACTAAACAAAAGTTTAAAGGCCTAAGGGAACTTCCTATTTCTTCCTCAAGGTGATAAGAGGCCATTGGAGTAGATGATGACATCTTCACCCTCTTTAGGAAAATCACTTTAGCAGCTGAATGGAAGATGGAGGCAAGGAGACCAATTAGAAGGCTATTGAACAGTACAGATAAGAGGTGATGAGAACTTTCTTAGGGTGGTGGCTTTGAATAGAGTGAAGGGAATGTATATGAAGGATGAAGGTAGAAACAATAAGACTTGACAATGACTTGGATTTGTCATGGGAGTGTGAGTGAGGAGTCAAGAATGACCCTGAGGGTACCTAGAAGGATGGTGGTACTCTTGACAGTAATAAGAAGTTGGGAGGGTTTTTGGAGAAAGATAAAAAGATACCTTCAGGAGATCAAATCTGAGATGTCCGATAGGCACTTGGTGATTTGAGGCTGGAGCTCAGAATTGAGATTGTGACTGACTATATATAGATTTAGAAATCATCTTCATAGAAATAACCATTGGACCCATGGGGGCTGATGAAATCATCAAGTGAGATCATATAGAGGAAGAAGAAAAGAGGGTGGTGTGACTCTGGGCACGTCACTTAACTTTTTGGCCTCTTTTCTCATTGGTAGAATGGGGATAATAATACCTCTAATGCCTGACTGATGATTATTGTGAGACTCAAATGGTATGCCAAATATCGTTGACACCAAATGCTATTTGAATCTTAAAGCGCTTTATAAATGTCAGATCATGTTTCCTTTCCTCCTCCTTTTTCTCCTCTTCCGTTTTCTCTACCTCTTCCTCCTCCTTCTCTTCTTCCATATTTTCCTTCTTCTGGTGCTTCTTTTTTCTTCATTAATATTCAGCGGATCAACAATCAACAAGTATTATGAAGTGGAATAGGCATTTGCCAGGTACTTTCCTGAGTGATGGAGATACAAAGGAAAAAAATGAAACATCCCTATTCTCATAAACCTCAGCTTCTAAATGTAAGTTCAACAATGACATTATTAATATCATTATTAGATTATGGTGAAAGAAACATAATGAAAGTCAATCATGAACAATGCCAAGAGGTGAGTTTTGACAAATTCCTCCTCTCTCTGTGTATTGGCAATCAAGATGGGCTTTTAGCACTTATTCAACCAAGTGCCCTTGAAGAGTTTGGCCTTTGTTTCCTTGATCAAATTAGGAGTCCTTGATGACCTCCTTGCCTCAAGGGAAAGCCTAGTTTACATGGGTTTGAGTGACATGTTTGTTACCTCAGAGGCTTTCAGACCACGTGGTTTTAAGTAGAATTTTTGTGCTTTTAGGTCATGTGGGCAAGTCACATGTATGACTCACCTTTGACCCTGAACAAGATATATAAACCCAGCGGTTGGCTTTCTCCTTTGGAGCTCTGAGCCACAGCAGGAGCGGTGACTGACTCTAGGCCAGCTGTTGTTATGAGCTCCCCGGCTTTGAAGAAAACCCAGATGTTGATGCTTCTCTGGTAACTGTATATTGTGATTTTGTCAGACAGAAATCTGTCTGTTGATTCATGTTTATTTGCTCTGTTTGTATTTGCTCTGAAGCTCAGGGTGTTGGCTTTTCCCCCTGAGCTGAGTGAATGATATTTGTTTGTTGGATTAAAGCAAGATTGTTAGCCCCTTAACATTGCTTCCCTTAGTAAAGTGTATCTAAAGAACCTGGGCTTGCAGTGTTGTTGTTGGGCTTGTGTTGGTTTTTCACCCCACAGCAGCTGCTAGCTAGATTGTTGCAAAACTCTGGCTTTGAGTTTTCTTGTTCAGGTGGTTGGATTTGATGATCTTTAAGATTATTCTGAGTCTAAAATACTCTTTCTTCTTCTTATCCTTTTTCGGCATTGACAGAAACTAAAAGGCAATGAAGAGGAGATGGTTATTCTAGGTAAAGGTTCTAGTTAGGAACCTCAGTGCTAGCTGTTTAGACACCAGGATCAAGAGGTCATGTAAGCTGTTTCGTCTCCTCTCTGAAATCCTTCCTTCTGTCCTCAACCATTTTGGAAATAAAATAGCTTTCCTTTCTTAGGACTGGTCTTACTAGCTCTATACCTTCCTAGACCACTCCATTCAGTGGTTATGGTGTTTTACTGTCCCAGAGCAGGGAGCTACAGTGGCTAAGTCAAACATTTCGTTGTTGTTCAGTCTATTCTGACTCTTCATGACAACATTGGGGTTTTATTGGCAAAGATATTGGAGTGGTTTGCTATTTCATTTTCTGGCTCATCTTATAGATGAAGAAACTGAGGCAAACAGGGTAAAGTGATTTTCCCAGGGTCATACAACTAGTGTCTGAGGCTGGATTTGGGCTCAGATCCTCCTGATTCCTGCCTGCCATTCTATCCACTGTGCCATCTAGGTGCCCCTTGAGTCAACATATGGGTGAAACATTTGGGTAAAAATTGAGAAATTCAGTCAAACATCTGGTTGTTTCTGAGTATTTGGGGGCACCAATCCCTCATGCTGCCATTGCTTAGTGGAGAGACCTGGAGAGTCAATGTAGTCAATGTAGTAGTCCCTTGGACTGCGGGAGATGGAGGAAGTAGACTCTATTCTAGGCTCTGTAGCTTACCAGCCATGGGGCCTTTTACAAACTACTTTAAGTCTTTGAGACTCAATCTGAATTACAAAAATCACAATATTTGGTAGAAGGGACCTCAGTGGCCACATATTCTAATCTACAATCCTCCAAAATGTGATGACATACTTGAAAGTGGTTATCTAGCCCCTGCTTGGAGATGTCCAAGGAGGAACCCACTCCTTTTTGGGGTAGGCCATTCCAGCTTGGGGCAGATTTAATTTTAAGAGGTTTCTTGTGACCTCAGATCTAAATTTGCTACTTTGTTCCTTCAATCCATTGCTCCTGGTTCTGTCTTCTAGGCTTCAAAAGAAAACATTTATTCCTTCTTCCAAATGATGTGCTTCTACTTGAAGATAGTTATCACATACCCCTTCCCCTTAATTCTCTTATTCTCCTGGATAAACATCCTTAGTTCCTTCAATTTGTCTTCATGCAATGTGTTTCAAGTCTCTTCACCATCCTGGTTTCTCTCTTCTCAATACTTTCCATCGCCTGTTTTTATAAACAATTGCTTCCAGAATGGAACACAACATTCCAGATGTGTTATTATGAGGGCAGGGGACAGAGGGACTCCTTATTGCTGGAGATTGTGCCTTTCTTAATACACCTCAAGATCACATTAGCATTTTTGGCTACCATATCACACTGTCAACTTATGTTGAGTTTGTTGTCCACTAAGACCCTGTAGTAGGAAGGCCGAATTTATGATCTCAAATATAATCATGTATATGTTTGAATGGTCCGAAATCTCAAGGTATGAGAGATTCTCTAAGGAGAAAACAACAAGAAATTTATTTAGGCCCCACCGCAGCAAAAACTTGAACCAGCCTCCCCATTCCAACATCTTGACAAAAAGACTCCAGGCCCAGAAAGTCCATTTCACAAGGGCAACTAGGAGGCCAAAGAAAAGCAAGAGAGTATTTAGCCAAATCATGTTCACTGGCCTCAC